>KZ652102.1:0-24421 GCA_001010745.2 Gerris buenoi
GTGCAATGTCTGTGTCTCAGGTGAAGTATCAAGTGATGTCACCGAGCTGTGTGCAATGTCTGTGTCTCAGGTGAAGTATCAAGTGATGCCACCGAGCTGTGTGCAATGTCTGTGTCTCAGGTGAAGTATCAAGTGATGCCACCGAGCTGTGTGCAATGTCTGTGTCTCAGGTGAAGTATCAAGTGATGTCACTGAGCTGTGTGCAATGTCTGTGTCTCAGGTGATGTATCAAGTAATGCTGGAAGAGGAGAAGACAAAGATTGTCGAGATGACGGAGCATTTGATAGACTATTTTATTTGGCTCAATAACTAATTAAATAATTAAAACAATATTATTCGATGTTTTTACAAGCGAAATAATGCAGTATGCAGTACAATATTAATCAGCTGATATTTAAGAATAAACATTTGTATTTATAAACATTTGAAATCGGATCAAAAACAGTAATGTTACTGTATTTTTCCTTTTTTTCTATTTTACGCTCCTTTTAAATGAAAATATGACTAAAGTGAACATAACAAAAACTGTCCTCTTAAAGAGCGTTCCAACGACATGCTTTAGTATATGACATAATATACTATTTTTAACTTTTGTATCCCGTACCCCTGTGTACCAATTTGGATTTATACCATTTTAGATTTATACCTTCTTGTGGTTGATAACTGTGACCGTGGCGAATTCTGTGCGGATCGGTTCAGCCGTTCAGGAGGAGTATGTGACCAACCAAAAACCAAATTCAAAGTTTTCCTGAAAAAATCTCGTTCCTGAGAAAGGAACGAGTTAAAATAGGTACAATGATACTGCTTTTAGAAAAAAACCGAATGTAATTTAAAAAAAAAAAAAAATAAAATAATGAAAGCTCTTGAAATGTACGGTCAATGTTGTGTAAATTTTTATCGTATTTATATTTTTATTTTACGAGTGGACTGATTAGGTTAGAGAAGAACTGTCACTTATTAAACATTTTTTAGTGTTCTTATTGAGATCTTTACAGTGATACTTCATTTGTCTAAATCCTTTAAAATTTTACACTAATTCATATTAAGGTCTGTAGGGTATTATACTAAGAATATATTATGTAATATGCTAAAATCAACTTTCGCGACAAAAAATTTAATAATAGGTTGGCTAGATAAAATTTTGAAAAAAAAAAATTCTTAAGATTGTCATGAAATTTAAATGCGTGAATCACAAGGTGAAAAGATCTTTAAATTATTTACGTTGATTTTTGGTTCGTCCCTTTTATTATCTAATTCGTTTAGGTGAGGATCTTAAACAATGATCAAATCGGCTATATTTCGGCTCCACCGAGGCATATTCCTGCCTGAAACATCATATCAAATCGAGACAATAATTTCAAATAGCTGCATTGGAGTACATATTTATTTACATTTTAGTTTTTAACATACCGGTAAAGCTGTCGTATGCGAGATTTTGGATTTTAATTTACACAATTTAATATTAAGTTGTTTAACACTCCAAAGATCCTCGACTGGGTTTTTCTCCAGTGTGTGATAGCGACTCATCATGAAAGAGGTGTAGTTCAATAACCAAACAACGTCTTCACACAAAAAGTTTTGTGTCAAGACGTTGTTTGGTTATTGAACTACACCTCTTTCATGATGACTCCAAAGGTCGTTTAAAAACCCTCAACCAACAGATAAAAAATCTAATCGACATTTAAAGAATTTTTCCTCCAGAAGGGAGGAAACATTAACTTTCCACTTTAGTTTATAGGGAGGAAAGGATCCCATTACAGCCTAGTTGTGAAAATCGTGGCGGAAAGTAGAAATCGTGGAGGAAAGTAACAGTAGAGCCAACTTATTATTCTTAAAAAAAAATCAGTGTTGCCTGTTTCGTAACTAATAGCAGTTTTTTTAACTCAATGACTCGACAGGTCAAAAGCTTTTTTATTAAATATTACAGAGTTTAAATGACACGTACTTTTGATTGCCGTGATACTTTAATTTTTATCGTCATTTTAAAATGTCGTTTGACTTCATAACTGAGTTTAAACAAAACTTATAGAAAAGTGTCCTTGTAGAAAAGAGGTAAGTTACATTCTATCAGGTTATATTATTGTTTTTGATTTCTCGTATTTTAGAGATAAACACAAATAAATTAAATATTATTCAGTTAGTCATTTTGTAGTACATTTAGTGTATTATTAATATTTGAGTTATAGAGTTATTATGATTATAATTACATAGTTATTCAAAGTTATCAGGGCCGCCCTTAGGCAGAGGCAACCGCCCCGGGCCCCGCGCTTTTAGGGGCCCGAGGAAAATTTTTTATGTTTTCTTTGATTTCTATAATAACTTTAAGTTATTATATACGTGGAAATCAAAGAAAACATAGTTGGAATTGATGAATTGCACATTTAATTTAAATTTTTTTTTCTACAATAAGATATTATAAAACTTTTTTTTGTTTTGTTTTTAAAAGTCGTTAAACAAATTAAAGGTATAAACATTTGTAAACTTAGTTTTTAATACCTAAATAAATTGATAAATGAAATCTTAGGTTTGTTTATGTTGTTTTCCACCCTTCTGGAGGAAAAATCTTGTACGGACCACGGGAGCAAAAAGTCATAGCACCCTCGCTATAATTAACTCCCTCGGCTATGCCTCAAAAAATAACTCCCTCGGCTATGCCAACTAAATAACTCCCTCGGCTTCGCCTCGGGATTTAAACAGTATGGTTCCCTCGGCTTCGCCTCAGGAACCAACAATAACGCTCAGGGAGTAATGACTTTGTTTCCTCCCTTGGTGCGTAAATAACTATTAAAGATCTTAAAAAAAAAATAGAGTTAAGTTATGTGTATACAATATAATGCGGTTGTTGATTATCAACGAACATAACAGCAGTGAATTATTTTTTAGATAACAAAGTTTAGATGGAGTTAATAGTGTTGACTGTTGCTCTAGTATAAGTTATATCGCACCGTGAAATAAACTTGTTTATCTAACACTAAACCTTTAATCTAAGTTTAGTTTACAGAATTACAATATTCTCTCTCAAAGCACCGTTACACTCTTGAGAACTCNCTACTCAAACTAAACTGCCGAGTCACTCAACACTCAAGTACAAGTATAAAACCGTTTCTTCACATCAGCAACTTCTTCTATACAGTAATCCAACAGAGTTACTTAATTGCTTTGAAAATTTCATTCTAATGAGTTACTGAATTTTCCAACTTAAATAATAGCTGGCCATACACGGACGCTCTTTCATTCCGAAAATCGTGGCATGTGCAAACGGGAGAGAAAAGAGGAAAGGAAAGAATGACAAAGGAAAGTGTGGAGATAAATTTACCCCGTAAGTTTTTCCCTTGGTAAATCGTGTCATGCGGAAACGGGAGAGGATACGTGAAAGGATACGAAAGGATACGTGAAAGGATACGTGAAAGGATACGTAAAGATACGTGAAAGGATACGTGAAAGGATATGTGAAAGGATACGTGAAAGGATTCGTGAAAGGATACGTGAAAGGATACGTGAAAGGATACNTAAATAACTAATTCTACTACTAATTACTAATTCTAGTAATCATTTTAGTAGAATTCAGGTTCTTGGAGTCATGTATATTGCCTGCAATCCTCAGGTTATGCAATATGCAATGCACCTATATTTAAAGTAGGGTAGCGGAAATATTAAGGAGTTTATAGGGCCGCAGCATCAAAAAGGCTAGGAAACGCCGGTCTAAACCTAATGGCTTAGTATTCAAGTAAATACCCTTCTTAATATTAACTTCAATTGTAATGTATAAAAGTAATAATATCTAATCTAGATTCATTAATGTATGACTTGGGGTTTACCCTGTTCTATTAGCCTCTTTACATAGTGCACTGCATGTTCTGCATATGTAATTTACATAATTTTAAATTAATAGTCTCTATATTAGTATCTGTTTATAATGTTTATATCTACATTCAGTATTATGATACCAATATTATTGCTAGTTTATTCTATAATTAGTTTCACTGTAATTACTCTTAATAATATAACTAATTAAATCATATACTTGTAAGTTTCCATTACTTGTTATAATTAGCCATCTAAAACAGGAGTCAAACTTATTCATGATCCTTATTAGGTTATTCTCATTTCACAATGGTAATTTTTTTTAATAAACAAACAGTCTTTTACCACTTCAACAGATAATCATCAATTCGATGAAGAGTGAGAACACAATTTAGTATAATTTTTTTAATGTTGGTTATGTGGTTCAAAGATAAGAAAATTGTTTAATTGTATAAATATACTGCTATATGACATTTAACAAACAAATAGTTTTTGTTTTAGATTTTAAACTGCTTGCCATATTGGCATATCATGATTGATATTTTAAGGTGTTATGCAGCCTCCTATGGTATGGGGTAGTCCCTTCTATCTCACTGGTAGAAGGGTGAAGGGCTGATATAATAGCAGTCTTCTCTACCTGGCAACTAACTCAACCTTAATGCGTTTAGAGGGATGAGCCTCCCTCATATCCCCCCTGCCCTAGCTATATCAATGGCCTCCTTTTAGGGACATAATATAACTTCTATTACCACTCAGTTAAATTTTATTACTCAAGTTTAATATTAAATGGTTTCAACAATACTTTGAGAATGTTACTCGACGTGAATAAAACTCAATTTGTAGAATTTAGAAGTTTATTGTAAAAAAAATTATACCCATTTGGTATTGTCTAATATTTATAGTGCGGTTTTGACAAATTCAGTAAGACAGGGGACATTGATATGACCAGATAAAATGGAAAAAACTTGGATGTAACATTATCTGTATTTTAGAGTCTCATGTCAGTCTCTGACATGAAGTAGGCTCTCGTTTCTTTTCTTTTATATCCTATTATAATGTAACTCTATTTCTTCTATATTTCGGCACTGATGATGGCCTTATGAAGGCTGAAAGCTGTTTTGGCTAGTAGAAATTTTATTTTACGTGGAGAGACAATTTTTATTTTTCAATTTACATATTGTTTTTCAAAAATAAAATGATGAATGCTGATGTTTAAGTTTTCTTTACTACCATGTTTAGTTAGTATTATGTTCTTCATTTATTTCTTTATACAGGCATTAAATTATCATAAAGGAATCGTTAAAATATATCAATAGACATAGGTTTTCTCTTACTTATCCCTTACTTATATCTAAGAAATTACCAGTATATTCTAATGAGAATGTTTTACTATTGTTTGTACACGATACTTATGGATAATATATAGAAGTAAACGTATTTTTAAACTATCTCTTCCGGTGTGTTTCGTGATTCAAGGGAGTTGCTTTCGTAAAGGGTCGTAGACTCCGACTATAAATCGAGCTGTTGGTTTTGCGTCGAGAGAAGAGGAGGGAGCGATTCTAATTACCGGCGCTATAGAGCCTGTAATTGATTCTGGGCAAGACATTTGCATCTCGAACCCCTTACCATGCTTGCAGGCTCCAAGTTTCCTTAACTTCGAACCAAGGCATTCTTATGGAAATTTAGTTGAGGAGACGGGGGGTGGGCTGTCGACGTCTCTGATAGTACCTCCACACCCTTAAGGCTTGTAGAATGCGCTTCTTCTCTCTACTCTAGAGTTACTTTGTTTTTAATTACAAATCTCCCTTACAATCTTTTTTTACCGACCTTCTTTTCCTGTGCTTCGATTACAGTACGCCTCAAAAACCTTCGTTGTACGTTACTACTTTCACCCTTTTTCAAATGAATTCTCTCGACACTGCGGATACCTTCTCATAGAATATGGTTAAAATATGCTAATAGTCTTACCACCTGACACCCTGAACAAGGAATCCCGTAGATTTTATTTTTAATTTAATATTACTTAAGAAAACAGAGCATAATTGAAGGTAACTAACGAATCAATAAATGCCTTCTCCTTTTCATTTTTTAGAGTTACATAAATCATAATTAGTAGAGTCGAGTAAATGAAAAAATTTAAATTAATGTAGAAAACTCGGCGAAAATATGCTAATAGTTTTACCTCCTCTCTTAAGCGTGGAAATGTAAATTTTGGTTTTTTTCTTCTTCTTTATTTCCTTCAATTTAATTTGATAATAAAATAATTATGTTTTTAAAAATTGTATTTTATAAATAATGTAATCTTTTATAGTAACATTTATTAGCAAGTAACTTTTTATTAGTAACCGTTTATCAATCGATAAATCAAAATTCTCTAAATTATAAACGCTCTTTAGTTTTGACACTATAAATGATTAATGGACGTCAGAATTTGATTTGACTTTGGAATTTCTAGCTAATATTGATAATAGTCCTTGCAAACTGCTTGTGACTCGAATCTTAATCACAAATCTACTTCGTTTCAACCTCAGGTCTCATCTTAGTTTTTTGTTTAGAATTCAAAAGCAGAATAATTATAAATTTTTTTATTGAACTAAATACCTCTAAAATAAAATTTTAAAAAATTTCTTAAAATGGGCAATTGAAAATTAAATAAAACGACTTAATTATGATCGTATTATTTTATGTTTATAATGAACTTTATGATATTTTATGAACTTTATGGCTACACTTTAATGTAATAACATTTATATTAATCTTAATTATATTTAGTGGACCTTTGGTGCGTTGAAAGATTGTTTTTTTTTTTTTTTTTTTTAATCTAAGTTTTTACACTTAAAATTTGTTGCACTTACTTAAAGTTCAGCCATAGTTATACCGACTTTTGTGTTAAGCTCAAAATAAAACTCGTTTAATGATACACAATAAAGTTGCAGAAAATTCTATATGTTAAAAAAAAATTGATTCTATAGTTTGACAATAAACTGAGCAGTTTCTTTTCTATGCTTGATTTGTTATTATACTTAAAACATGATTAATTTTGCTTCCTAACTTACCGAGGGTAACGTAGAAGTTTGTGATCGTTCTAAAGGACAAACAATTTTTATAGCTCTCAATTTTAAAAATCCTAGACAGAAATCCGTTTTAGACATCAAGGAACATTTTTGGTCTTGTGTCTGTCTCTAGTTCAACAATTCTGTGAACCAACATATCTTAATAACTTTTTTCCAATTAGTTAAAATTTAATTTCCTGATTAGTTCAAACATGTTAGTTGACAACATTTTCGTTTACAGCTTTGTCTATCTCAATATGCTAACTTTTAATTCGAACTTACATTTCTCTATTGTTATTGACAACCACTTGCGGGTGATAGCCGGTTTCTCCTTAGTAAGCCTATTTTGAAAATACGATATTTTCTTTCCAGAAGATTATACTTCTTCTTATAAGATTTGACATTCTTACTTGTGAATTACCATAGCTAGAGGTTATTATAGATTAATACTTTTCTTTGTTGCTTCAATTTTTGGTCAAAATCAAGGATTATAAGAAAAATGTCTTATTTGTTGTCCTTATAGGGAGTAACAAACTTATTAGCAGACTATTTTGCAGATTTTTCAATTATATTAGATTTTTTTTAATGATTTATATTCAGCTTTATATAAATGCGGAATTTGTTTACTCTCTTTCATCACTTTTATTTTATTCCTTAGCATTACTTACTTGAAGCAATCAAGGTTTTAAAATCCAAGTTGAAGGGGGTCTGTATCATTGTAAACACTGATTGCATTTCATGTTTTCCCAAGAGAGTAATCATTTTAACTCAAAAGCAAGAGAAAAAGTAGGAGAGGGAGGTTTTTTTTATTGAAATGCCCGAGAGATGGGTTAAGGGAAATCCTTCAGGCCCTCTTCTTGTTACCCGTTGTTAGTTCTAATGACTCTCCGACGGAACAACTCTCAAGAACGGAGGTTATTGACTGATAAAATCCCTAATGAGAATCGACTCATGGAAAAGAAGGAATCCGATTTGAAGGAAAGAAAAAGGGGGAAAGAAAGAGATGGAAATCTTTAAACCATTCTCTATCTTGGATTTGGAATCAAGTTGGTGTCTTATCGATCATGATATTAAGAAACTGAAACAAGAAGTTGTTATCTACAATCGATTTTTTCAATAGCTATAAGAATGTTTGATTGATTTGAAAGAAGAGTTTCTTAGGCAAGTTACAGATTTCTTCTTAATGAATTTCGTCTTTGATAAATTGAGGACGAAAAACTATTTGTCTACATTTCCTGTATCCTGGCATTTATTGAAATTACACCCATCGTAATTATATCTAACATAGAAAGTGATTTTTTACCGATAAAAATACTTCGTGAGTTATGATAAACAGTGAGCCTTTTCAAAATAGACTGCCAATTTTGTGTGGCACATAGCTTCCTCGCATCCTATTCCGAACTTTATTGATCGAATGCTTTTACAAGTCATTATTGTAAAATTTATTTTATTTGTTGTAAAAATATAATATGAACACATTCTTTCCATGAACACACACTTTCAAGATATATTGAATTCAAACATTTCAACATTAGATCAAAAAAACAAAGATAGATTAAATTGACAACACAAAACAATTGTCAACTATAAAAACATATAGACATTAATAGATGGCCTTAAACTTCAACAGCCTCCTTTAATGTCTGTATGTTCAGAAGGAGATACTCCCATCATCTTCCTTAATCTGTGGAACTTTATATTTTCCAAAGGTTTAGTTAGTAGATCCGCTCTTTGTTCTTCACTCGGAACGTACTCCAGTTTGAAAGCACCTTCATAAACTTTCTCACGAACAAACTTGTACCTTACGTCGATATGTTTTGTTCGCATGTGGAATTGCTGGTTCTTAACATATTGGATGCAACTCTGGTTGTCGACTAACAACTTAGGCACTTGTATACCAGATCCTGCAATCTCTCTAAACAGCCTTTTCAACCAGACAGTTTCTTTTGCCGCTTCACTTACTGCCATAAATTCTGCTTCTGTGGTGGACAACGCAANTAAGACAGTTTTGTCATCAGCCTTTTCGGGCACTAGCTCGGGTTTCTGAAGGCTGCCATCTATTATCCCGATGGCACCATTATATCTTAACAAAGTTAAGATATCCGCCTTCCAATCTACCCAGTTAGATTGCCCTTGCAACTTAATATCTACGAGCTTACCCAAATCCATGTGGTATTCTCACTCAAAAAAAGTTCACAAAAAAAACGGCCACAAAATTACACTCTTCAGCAATATTACGCGCAACTAAGTCTCATAATCTGTTGTAAAAATATAATATGAAAACATGCTTTCCATGAACACACACTTTCAAGATATATTGAATTCAAACATTTCAACATCAGATCAAAAAAACAAAGATAGATTAAATTGACAACACAAAACAATTGTCAACTATAAAAACATATAGACATTAATAGATGGCCTTAAACTTCAACATTATTGGCTCCCCCTTTTTTTTGATATGTAAAAATTGTTTTGATTTTTTACACGAATTAAAGTATCAATTAAACAAAAGTTTAACAGCGCAGACGGTTGATATTAACCTGGCTATATGCAGTCTACTTTCGATCAACACTCCAAATTAAATAAACATCAGATGAGCACTTTTGAAGATAAAAGTGAAAATAAATGTATGTTTGTGACCATGTCAAAGAGAAACCAATGGGCGCAGAAGGTTGAAACTTATTTAGGAGCAACTACCAATGGCCTAATTTATGACCTACTATACAAATTTCATTAAATCAGCCATGTAGTTTTTTAATATATTCGCAATAATTGAGTGGCAGACAGACATAGAAGCAACAAATGTTCCCTGATGTCTGAAAGGATTTTCTGTCATGGAATTTTTGAAATCAGAGACCTACAATTTTTTTAGTTCTTCAGAAATTTTACTGCTTGAGTTTCTTTTGGTAAGCTCGGAAGCAAAAATAGAATATAAATAAAATACTAATCTAAAATAATTCAACCGCAAATTTTTTCCAAAGAAAAAATTATGAAACTGGAAGGATGTCAAGGTAAGAGCTATAACACAGTTTTAAATATGACCCAGACAGGTTAAACAGTTTTTTGTTTTTCTAAATAATCTAATTTAGTCACGTTGAAATAAAAGTTTAAATCTTATTGAGCCAGGTATGAACATAGGATTATAAATAGACTCCAGCGCCGGGACTTGAACCCGGGCCTTCCGCATGTCTGTCTCTCATTGTTAATAATGATTATAATTTCTTTTAAATCGATATTTAAACTTTCCGTAGCATGAAAACTACCAAAAACTTAAAAATTGAGCATAGGATTATATATAATCCTGTCAGATTTATTTACTAAAAATGAATTTCATATACTGAAGATAAGTATTTTTAGTAGAATGCCGGCATAGTAAGTTAAAATTACTTTTGTTTGAGGGGCCGCGCCGTCCTTCGTTATTTCTTATCCAAAGTACTTCACTGTTCAACCTGCATCCTACTTGATATTCTGGATGTTGAAGGTGGTATTTCTAAATAAATTTTCAAAGCAGTTGATTCTTTTGAGTTCATTTTCAAGGAAGTTGAAGATCTTTCCTTGTTTAAGTTTTATCGGAGTGGTTGAGAAATGAAGAAAACATGAAGAGCCGTGTGCCCTCTTGAATTCTCTTAAACTTTAACAACTGTACTCAATGAACAAAAGCTTGTTTCCTATACTTTTATTTTTCTGAACTTGGCCTTAAGATGTGAAACTGGTTTAATAAAGCTACAAGAAAGAAAGAGCTGAGAAGTTTGTGTTTTTGCTGATTCCGTGTATACGTACATCCTTTGGTTTTATTTTTTTCCTCTTGTTAATTTGCTTACTTGTTTGTTGGTTGAACTTACTTGTTGTTAGTGTTCTAATTTAAAGTTGTGAGAGTTGTAGCACAAGATTTGTAATTAGTCCATGTTTTATTTTTTCTTTCTTTCTTTCTTTTTACATGGGTTGTTTCTTAGATTTCTTGTTAGTTCTGACCAGTGACATCCTCATCTACCCAGGAGAAGGGCAAGAGAAAGCCACAAGAATTGATTAGACGCCGTGTTTCATTCCTTGGCTCAACTTTCTCAGTACGTTAAGACCTTAAGGGGATGGAGGGTTTCCCCATAGGAATAGGGAACCTGGTTAAAGGACCTGGATGGAGAGGGTGTTAGTTTTAGCGAGAAACAAGAGGAGAATGCTTTGTATCTCGGGGGTTTCTCTTATACCGCCACAAGTAACAGTGATTGCGGGGCGAGAAATGCTAGGTACCCTGCCTACCGCATTTCCTACCTCCGAGCGATAACTTAAACCTTTGGCCCGAAGCTAGGAGAAGGGCTAACTACCCCCTGAGGCACAGTTAGATGTAGCCCCTTGGCAATACACCCTGGAGCATTATCCAACTGACTTTGCCTCACTCTACTTCATACCACCTCAAGCCAACTTGAGATAACTAGCTCGACTGTCTCTAACCCAACAACTAACATGATTCCAATTTCAACAAGTATACTATTTCTAAAACAATAAATAAAATACAAGCGATATTAGTTTCCCCTAAAACAACCGAGGATATAACCGTAAAAGATTTCTTGTTACAAAAAAGTGAAACCACTCTAGCTGATTACCCCTGCAATTGATGCCATGTCGAAATTACCACAGTTTCTCGAGCACTGGCATTTCACTAGTAATTCAACAAACAAATGACGCCCATTTGAAAACTCTGCATTCACCTCTCCACCATGTTTTCCCAGCTAATTAGCTAATTTTATAATAAATTAATTTAGTAACTTCTGTATTCCTGATAATTTTAACAGAAAACAACATATGACCTTTTTAAAACTTCCAAATTAAAACATAACCTAACAATCTATGACTACACTTAAGTTTTTTGTGGAAAATTAGTTATCATTTATATTTTCTTTTATTATAACCTCTAATGCAATTGCCAATTCATTATTTAAATGTAAGTAAACATCAGAATGGAATTGGTTTACCTGTTTAAAGGGAATTTAGTTTAATATGTAATTCATTTTGTTTATCGTACTACATGCATGAGTTATCTTTTATTTATTTATTTTCGTTTTAAGTTAAACATACATGCATGTATTAATGTAGCAAAAGCGACGTCCCAGGTTTCCGTTGTATTTCGATTTCTATTAGTGAAACTTAATTGAAAATTTGATTTTCTCTGGCAATCGAATTTATTGTTTTCCTTTTTCCAGTCCACTGATTCTGCCTAAATGGATTCTCAATAGTTAGCATCATCAAATGTCATCAGGTCATTATGGATGACTGCCCAGCTCACTGACAATTGTTTAAAGTTAATGAAATTATTTTGAGTAGAGAATTAAAAGGCTCTTTGCTCTTCTGGCGTTTCTCTCTTTAATTTTAGTATTTAAATTGAAGGAGTTAAATCGAGAAAATATTTCGGTTTTATTGGACACTAGAGTGAGGAAATTTCTTTCTTTTTTTTGGCAGCCTTTAGTCCCCACTCCCTCCTCCCTAAAGCCCATTTGGAAGAGAGAATACTGAATAGGCAATGAAAAGAATTCAAAGGCCGTTGACATTCTGCTTTATTTGGTTTGGTATATTCAAAAGGTATGATATAGCCTTTTGTCACAAAGGAAAACTGGCATGGTTGAGCTGTCCCTTTTGCAGTATTATTCCTTCGACCATATACTGTTAAAAATGGGCTATAAACAATATTTAATTCATGCTCGGATAGGTTTTGTAAATGGGAAATTTTTAGCACGCAGTGAATTGTCACTTTATAATGAATTCAGTACAGTTAAACCTACTCTGAAAGATCCATTGTAAATTAATAGAATTTGAAACCAGTTTATTAAAATTACTCATGTATGACTCTACTTTTGACCAAATGACAATCTAAATTCATATTTATAACGAAATTTATGGATAAATTGTATTTTTGCAACACATATACGGTTATAGTATACAGAACGCAGCTTCTTTAGGAGCTATACGCTTATTCAATGCCAATCGTGATGTGAAAAGTTTATCGTCTTCCACATTCGATAAACTTCTATCTCTTCTAGTCGATTATCGAATAGAGAGTTCCTGCTTGAGCGCCTCATAATGATTGTTTACATTGTAATGAAAACTCGCACTTTGGTTTTGAAAATGCTTGGCTTGTCTCGAAAGGCGATAAACTCAGACTTGGAATGTTTACACTAGTCGAAATTATTTAATACGATACTCTCGCTTCTAAAATATCAATGTAAACGGTCTTTCTTTATGGCTCGAACGTGTTTTAATCGAACATTCGAGTCCCATATAAAGGGCTAAAACGGATTTTTGCCTTCGAGTGGCATAAATGTTCTTGCAGAAGTTGCCAAAAAAAAAAAAAAAATTAATAATACTCAAGTATTTGGATCTAAATTTATTGAAATTTATAGTAACCATGAAAAGCTATGGAATACAAGCAACCAAGACCAAGAATATTGTTATCTAACAACTGTGATATCTTCAAATGACGTTATTAAACTTAACACCTTCTTTAATAATTATCATATGTTAATTCTGTTTGACGGTTTTTTTTCCAGGTGTTTAATAAATACTCAAAAACTTATAGTTTTCATATATTTTTTTATTTTTCAGAGACGTTTCGACCCTTCTCTAAAGTCATTTTCAATCCTTATAATTTTCTAAAAATGAAAAACATTAACAATAATTAGTTAAACTCCTTTATCTTTTCATATATTTTATACACAATAACTGTTATTCGTGAATAACAAGACTGACTATTTCTTTTAAATTCCTAACTTTCATGAAAAAACTTTATTTGTAATACAATTAATTAATAAACATTTTTATACGTACGATTCAAAAATAGATGATGTATACATTATTCCTCAAAGAGAGAGTTTGTCAATATTAATAAAATCTAATAATTTACAGAACACCCACTTAGTCCTCAGTCACAAATGTTTAAAAAACACATTAAAATAAATATATAAAAATTTCAACATTACATATGATATAATTATATTTCAACCCAGAAAATGATATAAAAAAAGAGTACAGTAAATTAATCAACAAACTATTAAAATATAAATTCATTGATACGAAAGAAAAAACTAAACTTAATATAGACCATACAAATTAACCAAGGATACATGGTTTACTAAAAATTCACAAAAACAATCATTCTTTACGTCCAATTATTGATGGCCGAAATTCTCCTACCGAAAAATTATCCTCTCTAATGAATCCGACTCTTGACCATTTAAATAATAATAATAATTATGACATAAAAAATGCCCAACAATTAAAGAATAAAATTAAAAATGTTACAATTAACGACGACGAAATATTAATATCCCTAGATGTCACTTCCCTATTCACAAACATCCCCCTAGAAGAAACTTTTAAAATATTAAACAAAAATTGGGAAAAAATAGAACCTTTCACTGAAATAAAAAGTAAACAGTTGTATTTAGAAACATTAAAATTTTGTTGTACCAATAATTACTTCACATACAAAAATGACTTTTATAGACAAATAAATGGATTAGCAATGGGGGGGAAATTATCTGTAAATCTAAGTGGGATAATGTTAAATACTATAATAGATAAAGCAATTGAAAAATTAACAGTCAAACCTAAATTTATCTACAAATATATAGATGACCTCATTTTAATTATTAAAAAAGATAATTTAGATTCTACTATAGAATGCTTTAATAACATAAACAATAAAATAAAATTTACATATGAACTAGAAAAAAACAAACAAATAAATTATTTGGACATGACAATTGTGAGAAATAGTGATGGAAGTATATCAACTAAATGGTACTCCAAAGAAGTACAAAGCAATAGAATATTAAATTATAAATCTAGCCACCCAAAACACACCATAATTAACACCGTTTCTAATATGGTAAAAAGATCAATTGATATTACAGACAAAAAATATATTAACGAAATAAAAAATATCATTTTTAAAAAATTAATGGACAATTTATATCCAATTAAATTGATAAAATCAATTTGGTACAAACACATAACAACAATAGCAAATAATCAAAATCAAGTAATAGTAAATGAAAATAGCAACAAATATTACAACAGCCTCACATATATAAAAGGACTCTCAGAACAATTACAGAAAATAATGAAACAAAACGACGGTGAAAAAATTAATATTGCACACAAACCAAATGATAAACTAAGAAATTTCTATAGCAACATGAAAGATAAAATTAAAAAAGAAAATAGATCAAACCTAGTTTATAAAGTAGATTGTGAAAATTGTGAAAAGTCATACATAGGTGAAACATCACAAAAATTAAAAAGCCGCCTATATCAGCACAGTAATGATATTAAGAATAAGAGTAAAAAAACTGCTTTAAGTATACATTCAGTTAACACAGGACACAAATTTGCTTTTGAAAAAACTAAAATTATGGGATATGAAAAAAACACTAGTAAAAGACGTAATTCTAGAATCTTTTAACATTTTTAAAACAATCGATAAAAATTTAAACCATAAAACAGACTCAGGCCATTTAAACAAAAACTACAATAATATATTCAAAAAATTTAGAGTTTAGATTATATAATAAAATTAATAACGAACAATCAAATTAAAAATAGACGTTATAAGTAAAATAAAAATAATACCATTGAATATTATTAGTTCACGTAAGTCTTTCCCAGTCAGCGCCACTTATCTCATACCCAAATTTTTAATTTTTGTATAATAAAAAATGATCATTTAATTATAATTTCTACTTCGTAAAAATAAATCATAAATTACAGAATACACACAATTGTACTACACACAGGTTTTTAGAATAATATAAAGAAAATTGTAATATCTTAATAATAATTAAGCCACTAAATGGACTCAAACGTTCTCGATGAAAAATCTGTAATATATTTTAATAAGAACCCGAAGTAAATTTTATTATTTTGTACTCTCTATTAAAACTTGCCATGTAGTAATTATGTAATGTTGAAATTTTTATATATTTATTTTAATGTGTTTTTTAAACATTTGTGACTGAGGACTAAGTGGGTGTTCTGTAAATTATTAGATTTTATTAATATTGACAAACTCTCTCTTTGAGGAATAATGTATACATCATCTATTTTTGAATCGTACGTATAAAAATGTTTATTAATTAATTGTATTACAAATAAAGTTTTTTCATGAAAGTTAGGAATTTAAAAGAAATAGTCAGTCTTGTTATTCACGAATAACAGTTATTGTGTATAAAATATATGAAAAGATAAAGGAGTTTAACTAATTATTGTTAATGTTTTTCATTTTTAGAAAATTATAAGGATTGAAAATGACCTTAGAGAAGGGTCGAAACGTCTCTGAAAAATAAAAAAATATATGAAAACTATAAGTTTTTGAGTATTTATTAAA
Source organism: Gerris buenoi (assembly GCA_001010745.2). Taxonomy (NCBI): domain Eukaryota; kingdom Metazoa; phylum Arthropoda; class Insecta; order Hemiptera; family Gerridae; genus Gerris; species Gerris buenoi. Next base: position 16,234 of record KZ652102.1, read on the forward strand.
CACCTGGAAAAAAAATCCGTCAAACAGAATTAACATATGATAACTGTGATATCTTTCTTCCTCGGTTTGCAGTTCCTTGCAAAGAGTGTCTAAAGCACCAAGATGATAGCGCCTTTGAACTCATTGTTTTAATCAAACTCTTATATTTATTCTTTGTCTTCTGAATCCTTGCCGCAAAAAATGAGCAATTATAAGAAAGGACGGATGGGGCACCGGGAAGTCGATTATTGTTAAAAGTCATTCATCATTTGTACTTGTACAATAAGTGAAATATAAACGTATGCAAAGTATGGGTTTTGAAGGAGGGTTCCCTGTTTTTTTTTTTTTTTTTTTTTTTTTTTTTGTTCTTTGTTGGGTGGGGTTCATTAGATTTTTAACTAATGTATGACGCTGGTACCTACAGTCTCCCTCCCCATCCGCTCCTGATAACAAGGACATCTTCTCTTTCGAAGTGAATTTCACCACAGATGACCGAAATCTTATCAGGCACATTTTCTCGAAGTATATAATATGTGAGAAACTCTCCCCCTTTAAATATCCTCAGCAATTTCCCAGGTTTAAATTTGCGATAGGTAATCGTATAATTAGTTTACATGGAACGATTTTCTAATCAATCGGCATTTAAATTTTATGAAACAAGTTATATAAAAACATTTAATTTTGCGTGATAATTGCATATAATAAATGCATTTATATATATTCCTAATATTACCGTTTACCTGATTGGAATAAAAATCATTCCTCCATGGTGGCTAATTAGAAAGAGCGCTGATCTGGAATACCAGGAGAATATTGTTCGACTCCTGAGCTGTGTTTATTTCTACCTGTCTCTGTTCCTTAATACTAAATTGATAATGTTCTTTAATGATAATAAAGAATATCTTTAATAATAATTCTTTAGGCAGAATTTACCATTAATTTAATTTCACTCTACATTTAAACAATTTTAAATTTTATTGAATACATTTTAAAGTTAAGTTTCAAATTCATATGCTACAAATATGATCTTAAAGAGGTTTAATTAAATAGAGTGATGTTTCTTATCATATTATTTACCAGATTGTACCATATTGAAAGTAATAGGACCTAAAACTAATTACTCCTAATGGGTATAGCTTTAAGTCGGGAAAAACATTTTTCCTAAAAAAAAATAAATGAAACGAAATTCTCTCAAAAGACAGAAATATTATAAAGAGGAAAAGTCAGTGACAGTATTTTATGAAAGTATTTTTTTGTCTTCAGCTTCTCTGCCTTTCTGTTCTCCGATATAGGCTGTTAAATTAATAGATGTCGTTAAGTTATTGATTTTTGATATTTTTCTTTTTCCTCCGTTATTTTCTGCCAATGGTTTAGGGGAGTTTTCCTGGCCCAGTTTTTTTTGTATCCAGCGGTGTAGGCCAAGGTGTTTTATATCCGTTTTTATTTCTCGGGCCTCTCCTCCCTTTTTCCTTACCCTTCCACGCCGGGTTTTCCTCGGATATTTCTTTAGGGTCATAAATATAATGTTGAGGGGGCTGCCTCTCTCCACAGCCCTTGGCTAAGGGCAATAAATCGTTAAGACCTTTGATTCCTTCCGTACCAGGTCGACCAATGCCCTTATTTTTTTTCGCAGTCTTTCCTTAATTTTTTTTCTATACACATATAATACTGAAAATTCAGTGTTAAATTTTCTTACTATTTAATTTTCAGTAATAAATATACGTGTTAAAAACTAGTTTTTTAAAACCAGTACTTGCCTTTTTTCTTCTGATAGGAAATATGCAATTGTGACAACACTTCTTCCTTTGCTTTGGACGTAGAACTTAAGAGAAGGTGTTTTATATTATACTGCAAATATACTGCAAATATATATTCTCTCTCTAAAAACTACAGTAACTGCTTCAAACTTTAATTTTTACTTTTCATCTTCTCTACCATCTACGCTCCGTTAAAAAAGAAAATGCACTGACTCTGAGGTTTACTTGGTTTAAAAGAGGTATTAGAAGCACTCTTAACTTTTCCTGAACCTCAATCAATACTTTCAATCTTGCAGTGCTTAACAGTATACTTTACTCCTAATTGGCACTTAATTACTGTGAACTATTTTCTTCATAATGTTACTTAAAGAAAAACTAAGGCAGCTCTTCTGAAGAACACAAATCAGACTAATTTATTTCCTATTATGTTTAACACGTTAAAATAAGCAACCTCTTAAAAACAATTGTTAAAGTTAAATTTCCCCAAATATTAGGATTAACTTTAATATTCTTAACTATTTCTGCACTTTAAGGCTTCCCTATCCTGCAAGTATTAGTTCCTTTTAAATTACTCTTTTTTTCTTATTATTTCAACCTCAACTGGTCTATAGGGTATTAATTAACAACACAAACACCACTAGGTTTTATGTACTAGTTTTTACGATATTTCGCCTCCTTTCGAGGCATCTTATGGCCTTTATAATTTTTTTCCTGGTTTCATTAATCTTTTAACAACTATACTTGCAGCATATTCTAATTCTCCATCAGTGCATCTACACATTGTTATAATATTTTCGTTTTATACATGCCAAAAAATAACAAATATGAATTAAATTAATATTCTAGAACAGAAAACAAGTTAATTTGAACCATTCTTATACTACTGTCAGTATAGTACTATTCTAATACTACTGTCAGAATAGTACTATTCTGATACTACAGTACTTATCTACTTTAGTAGGTATAGCCAGGCAATGTGGTCCCTATTGCAACTACTGCCGTGTTTGTTTCTTGGTCTCCTCCCTAGAGGCCTTTATTGTAAATTTTAAGTCCTAAGAGGTCAATTTAGTGGTTATATCATATAGCACAAGTTTTGCAGATTTCGAGCCATACATAGGCAGAAATATTGTCTGGGTACCTATAATATGTATGTATATCTATGCGCATGTTGCACGGCAGTAATTCCATAAACACATTGCCGAAAATATGGCTGGGCTCTACGAACATATTGCCGGATATTTGTGGATATTGTGAACAATATAGCCTCTTCATTATTGCCGTGAAATGCTGCTTTTTTACAAAACCCTTTATGTTATCACAAATACAAACTCAATATATATTTATAAAAGTTTACATACCTTATATTTATAATTTATTGTACTTTTTGTTTTAGGTAAGTGGCTCTGTGATATTGCTATACCCATTGCATGGTTGAAGGTATAAAAAATTATGTTAATATTTATTGCCATGTAATTTTATTCTCGTCTACAATTGTGTGGTCTAGTTTTTGTCCGTCCTTTGAACATGTATTAGAGCGGCCATACTTTAAAAACTTACTTTTAAATTTGTAAGTTATGTAAAAATTTACCCAAAAATGGTCACACATTATTTCCACTTTTTCATACGTATAACCTGATTTTAAAATCTCATTACACTTAATTTTACACATGTGATACAACGACCATTTGTCCTGTAATAACGCGAGGAAGCTATATGCCACACTAATTGGTAGGCTTTATAAAAGAAAATCCTACCAATTATTGTGGCACATAGCTTTCTAGCGTTGTATATAATAAGTTTTTCGTTAATAATGAATAATCTTGTGTAGTATAGTATTAATATATAAAGGACTGATGATGTGTAGTAAGTTTTTAAAGTAAGTGTAAAGTTATTCGATCAAGCTTATATTTTTATCCTATGGTTTATTTAATTAATTGCTGATAATTTTGATTAAGTTCTTCACAATTTTTTCTTATCTCTTCTAAAACCTGCGAGATCTTATATTTCGCTCTTAATACTATGCTATATCTTTTATACATTAATGATAAAGTATTATTCTTATAGTCTTCCCGAATGGACGATAACTTGAACTATAACAATAACTTTGTTTCATTTAATGAATCTACGTTAGACAAAACGTGAGGGCAAGATGTAGAAGAAATAAATACGTGGTGTGATAGCTGGATAAACGAGCAGTTTTATTGCTATTCCATACATGTTGCTATGTTTTGTAGCTATACTATCTCAAAACATAGTAGTATAACTATCCATTCTCAAGATGAACTCTGGAATAATAAGAACCTCTTTACTTTAAGTCCTCACATAAAAACCCGAAATATCTTTTATTTATACTGCATAACAATAAAAAAAAAAATATCACTATTTATTTATTTTTTTAGGTAGAATGACATATTTTTTAATCTCGTTTGGAAATTCGTCAGTATAGTCATAATTCTAGTCACTCGAGGGTATTTACTGTCTTTATGTAGTCAACATTTTTATTAATTGTTTCCGTTACCCTTATTATACATAATATGGATATTAAACAATAAGTTAATATGGATATCAAACAAAAAGTTCAATAAAATGTATACAGCGATTAATAAAATAGTATAATCTATTAAGTCTTTTACATTATGCTTCTAAGATTCAAATAAACTGCTTAATAAGCTATAATTGCAAGATAAAAAGAACTTTTTATATACTACGTTTTTAAATTTTCTGTCATAAATTTGAACCGGTCAAAATGAACATTGTAAATATGGGACATATAAAAACAAATAAACTAACTTGCGGATTTTTTCCGACCTAACTTTCCATACAGCAAAATTTGCAGAATACCAATTAAATTCTGCTGAAAGATGGCTAAAAGTATTAAAATAATGCATTGTCGTCGTGTTCTGAGCTATGCTAAAATTTTTAAATGTCTAGCTATTCGGGAAGTTAGTTAGAAATCGATTGCCAGATTTGTACCGGACAAGCAAACAAGAAACCAAGTTAATAAAAACGTATTAAAAATAAATAAATAAATAAATAAGAACAGAACTCATTTTTAGCCCAATAAATTAAATGCGTTGCAACAAATGGGATTTGTTTTTAATCTTTCTGATCTTTATTAAACCCTTCTTTGCTCATTTTCACCGTAGGAATGGCCTTTAAAATGTTTGCCTTCAGAATAATATCTACTACAAAAGGATATAACTACAAATATATTTTTCCAATTTATTCTAATAAAATCTTTTTTTGGTTTTCTTTAGTTAAATAAAAAACAGAATACATTGAGGATGAATCCTTACATCAATATATTTAAAGGAATATATTATGTAATAAAAATTATTGTGTGTTAAGACTCACTTGAAAAGGATTTCGTTGGAATTTTTAAAATGAATTTATTAATCCGAGCTCCCGATACAAAAAATTCAAGATGAACGTTAAAGATGGTTAGAGTTTGAAATATTTATTTTATTAGAAAAAATTGGAGGTGGTTGCAGATATAGTTAGAGGTGGTTGACGGTGGTTTGAGGTGGTTGGAGATGGAGATGGTTAGATATGGTTTAGTGAAGAGGAAAGGATTTTTTTTGGGGGTGTGGGGGGGGGGGGTTGCAATATTGGGAAATAAAATTTGTTATTTACAAATAGGTGGTTGGATATGGTTAGAGGGGATTGGGGATGGTTTGAGATTGTTAGTGGTGGTAGATGTTGATTTAACCCCTGGTTTTTTTTTGTTTGACAGTGATGTATTAACAAGAAAAATGTTCCCCCTTGTCTGATTACTAGAGGAACAAAAATTTAGGTCTCTGGAGAAAGGCATATAGAGGCTTATTAACTTACTTAGTACCATTCATTAATAGTAACTTATATGAACTTATGCTTGAAACTTGAACAAACACAAAATTACTAATTATTATTGTCTTTGATAGTTGTTCGTCATTAAATTATTTTTTTTTTAAATGAAAAAGATAGTATAATCCAAGTCATAGTATTTATACCATTTCCCTTACTAAATTATTACTTCGTGGCCAAGTTAGTACAGTAGTAAAATTATTCTGTGGTGCGCAGATTGCCCTGGAAGCAGCTGCTTGGAATCACTTCGTCTATTAATAATCGGGAATGTTGTTTATATTTTATTAGTGGTCCGTCGTTACTCGGGTTTCTTCATTTCCTCCACACCTGGTCGTTAATTACATCTCAAGTCTCCGCGGATCCGATCCATCATCCCTACCTCTTAATTTCTTCAAGATTCCGTTCCAAAATTAACTCATTCTAGACATTAGTGAATCCGGTGATTCATACACTCTGCAGAAAAAAAAAATCATATCAATATGACCGTTATATATTTATATATATCATTTTATAATTTAATTTAGACCAAATGTTATTCAATAACCATCCAACTTATATATTTCCTTTAAATATATTTCCTTCTAAAATCATTTTGATGTGTTATACATAATTTGTCCTTTATCTCTCTTGAAAAGGAAGGAAGGGCAGTTTCATCGCTATTATTTGGGGGTATCTGTAAATCGTTTAGATCCACTGCTATCTGCTTTATGATGTAATAACACTGCTGAATTTGATTTCTTTTCGATAAACTGACCTTATGTTATTTTAACAAAAACATTATAATATTGGAAGTCTAAATGAACGGCAATGAATAATGTATAATTTGCTTGAGCTCTTGGCCCAAGTACACCACTCTTTACGCAATTCTGGTATTATTTCATCGTACATTAGATTTTCAATTTAATATAAAATGTTCAATTATTTATATACTTTAAAACACAGAAAGGAACACGGTAAAAGTTGGTTGTAGGTGGTTAGAGGTAGATTTAGGTGGTTTGTGTGGCTCTAACCACCTCGAACCATTATGTTTCTTTTCGATAAACTTTTACTCATCTACAACACTATAATAAAACCCTCTATGCCATATGCCCTCTGGGCATATGGCATAGAACTCTGGGGTTGCACCAAGCGTTCCAATTCCTACCGCATACAATCCCTTCAGTCTAAGATCCTTAGGAAAATTGCTAACGCTCCCTTTTACGTGAATAACCATATCCTCCATACTGATTTCCAAGTTCCTTGTGTTCGCGATTTTGCAGTTTCCCGATACAAAACCTTTCATAGTTCCTTCTCCCCTCATCCTAATCCTTTAGACTAAAATCTATCTACCCACCACATCCCGGGCAATCCTCCACGACGCCTTAAGCGGCAGTGGCCAAGAGACTTGTTAATAGTGTTGTTAACTTTGATACATATATCTATATTTATATCAATTAATTAATTATTATTATTTATTTATCTGATTTATCACGCTAGTAAGTGCTTTCACTGGACAGAATCTTACATCTAGTCATTTCATGCTACTACTCCCTGTTCATTAATTATCTGTATTGCTTGTATTGTATATTATATAATGTTGCAATAAACGAAATTTAATTGAAAAAACAAAAAAAAATCGATAAACTTAAAATCATGTTATTTTAAATTGTTAAAATAAATAGATAGAGTGCATTTGTTAAAGGTCTTAGCCCAAGTATACCATACTCTCTAAGTAATTCCGGTATTATTTTATCGTAAATTAGTTTTTCAATTTAATATAAATTGTTCAATTATTTCTATAATTAAAATCTCAGTAACAAGGGGACACCTAATCTTCCGCAATCTCTGTCGAAGATTTGTTTCCGGATTATCTTTCTTTAATTTTCTTCACCCCTTATCTATATCAACTTGAGGGTAGAGAAACTTCCCTCGAGCTAACAAACTACAAAAATGGGTTTTCGAAATGCAATTTGTTGTTTAACCGAGTTTTAAGGGGGGAGGGTTTATCTGCTTCTCTAAGGATATTATTTCATTTACTAAACTTGTGTCAATATTGTTTCGTTTTACTCCCCGGCTGAAGTATACTAGGGATACGATGCCAGTGAAGGAGGTCTTCGAGTTTTAGAAAGTTTTTTTCCCTCTCTTTGGTTTCATAATGCAATTCCGTGCTTAGTTCTGTCTACTCCTGTTTCCTCTCCTCCCTTTCTATCTTCTCAAGCTCATAAAGTTCCAATGAAGTTTTTTTTTGTCTTTTCATTTATTTCACCCCTCTCTTCATTCCCTTTTTTAAATAACTAGGTCCACTTCAGTGTTTTTTTTTTTTTTTTTTGTTTTTGTATACTTTCACCTCACTTCTAACACTTAAGTTATTTCTAATGGAAAATTGTTGAATCTTTTTTTTTTTTCAACCTCCAGTTTTTTCTCTTTTTTTTATTCAAGTAAGAACTCTTTATAAAGTAGAATAAAGGGTAGAAATGTAGAAAGATATAATAACACTACAGAATTGTGTTGAGAGTTGATACTTCTTTATTTTTTTCTTTACTCAAGTTAAATTAGGTAGTTTATTTTATTAATAATGAATTATTTCTTAACATAATGCTATTTTTTTTTTTTATAAAACTATTATTGTT
>KZ652102.1:28214-42182 GCA_001010745.2 Gerris buenoi
TTTTTGTTGTTTTTTTTTTTGTTTTTTTTTTTTTTTCTTACTTTCTCTACTATTTTTTTCGTTAAATGTTAAAAACTCCCAACTTTTATAGTCCATTTTATTTCCACTAACAGTTTTAATACATTTTTTTTCTTCTTTTTATGTTATTATTTTTTTTATTTTTTTATAAGTGCTTCTATTTTCCTTGTGTTTAACAAAAAAATTTATTAAACTAGATATTGTTACTTAAATTCCTCATTAAACTATATTTTTTATGTTTAATTCGAACAGGATTTTTACTAACACTTAAAAACTCTAATAAACGATAAAGAAGATTATAAGAATTGGTATTATTCCTAAAAAAAATATATCTTAACACAATTTATTGAACCAAATTAACAAAGAAACTAATCTTAAAAAAATTCCCGTGAAAAAACAAACAATAGTGGGAGTTAAAAATTAAGCTTTTTACTTTCTCCTTTCATAACATAAATACATATAAAGTTTTGTGATAGCGAAATATTATAACCTATTTTGATGGATTTACACATTTAAAAGTCCCTTTAGTCAAAAAATTTGTTTTTTTTTTTCATTTGTTGCAGTCGTATGGAGCGTAACCTAAATGGGTGATTTTAATCAAATTTGGCGCACATGTTTAAAATAATTAATTTTAACTTTAAATTTAGAAGAGAAAACATTGAAAAATCCTGGATACAAATATTTTTCAAAAGGATTCTATTTTAAGAATTCTATTTTTGTAGTTTATTAAAATACGAAAATAACCATTCACGCCGTATTCCGGTAAAAATCCTTTGACCGAGATATTGATAAGAATACGGCCAGTCTCACAATAGGATACGTTTTTATGTGACTCCGAAGACAAACCAATAGCAAACAATGAGAGCTTTCATGAAGAAATGTTATGGATTTTTTCACCATTATTTGGTATCGTCAACAAAACTTCTTTAATAACATTTTTAAAAATCCATCACTTCAACAATAATAACAATAAAAAACCTTACTAAATTAACCAAAATGATTTTATAAATTATTAACTATGTAACAATCTTGACGAGAAATAGTGCAGTGAATTGATCGATGTTTTGGCATGAATGTGAACAGGAGGTTGTGGAAATATTATATTAACATTAGCCAGATGACAACAATAGTTGTCTAAAAACTATTTAACTAAATATTAGTTTAAAAATTAGTTATGTTAAAAACTTTTTTACCCTTCACGATCCAAATAAAAAAAAGATAATTAATTATATGTAATCACATGGGATTAAAATTTAGTATTATTATGTATTTGAGTAAGGTTTGTTTGAATTTTATTACTTTGAACATTTTAATAGATTTTACATTAAGACGGATTTATGCTTTAAACGTGATCTTCACTGGAACAACTAAAAGTTGATTTTATCGCATATTACAACAGGCAACTCATTATCGTTTATCACCTCGTCATTGCTCTAAAGATGCTTTTAACATTTTAAAAGTAAAATTTCACAATTTTTGGGTCACAACCATAAACCAGCATTTAGTTTTTTCATTACTTAAAACATTTCTGGATAGCAGAAAAACAGATATGGTAGAGGCGTTCAAGTGCCTCGAGTGAGAAGCTAACAAGCATGGCCTCAGAGTAAATGACTGTAAGTCAAAAGTAATGGTTATGTCTAGGAGGAGAGGAAGACACCAGTTTGTGGAATTGACGGCCAAGATCCACTACACCAAGATGGTGGACTAGTTCAAGTACCTAGGGTCCACTGTGACAAAGTTGGCCGAGGAAGCAGTATAAGTAATAACTAGGATTAGGCTGCAGGAGATCGTGCCTTTTTCGGATTAAGCTAGCTAATGAGAAGCCGAAACCTGACTAGGACAACAAAGCTTCTGTTGTATAAAACGTTGATCCGCCCAGTGGTTACGTAAGGTAGCGAAGCATGGTCCCTCACTCAGGAGTCCTACTCAAGGACATTATTGAAAGGAGGGTCCTGCGGCAAATCTTTGGTTCGGTCAGGGATCAGGAGGAGTGGAGAATGAGGACAAATCAAGAACTGAGGAAGTTGTTTGTGGAGCCTCCACTCTCAACACATATAAATATAAATGAATCCCTCTACGGGGCACGTGAGAAGAACGGATGGGACGAGAATGGCAAGGAGGACCTTTGACTGCAGACCAGTGGGACTCATACGTCCTCCTGGACGACCTAGGGCTCGATATTGGGATGCAGTTGAGGGAGACATGTTGGCAGCCGGGGTCCGATGGACGGAGGATCGGACAGTCTGGAGGCAGCGAGTTTGTTAGGCCAGGGACTTGTGGAGACGTAGCGCCAACGAAAGAAGAAGAAGAAATCATTTCTGGAACCCCACTTTAAAGCTGTGATTTTATTAGAATTAATCATATAAACGCTACAGACCCATATATGAGCAATGCTGATATGTTTAATGGGTGATAAGTAAATTTGTCACACATTTTGTTTGTTATATTACATCAGCTTTAGCCAACAATACTCTCTATAATATTTCATCGTTCACACGTCACATCTTTTAAAACTTTTTAAATTCTACCATGTGGTAGAACAGCCAAAAATACGTAGTTATTCTTCCTGTTATAAACTAGTTGAAATGATTTATTGTTAAAACGTCTTAAGTTCCGTTTTCTGAAAAGAAATATCTGTTTAGTTTTGCTCAAACTTACAACTTACCAACTGCAAAGTTAACCGAAAGCAATTGTTAACGCGAACTATTTATTAGTGTGGTCGGTACTTAGTTTTTTTTTCCTGAATGTATACTTAGTTTTTGAGTTCCTGAATGTATACTTTTTTCCTTATTGAAATCAAATGAACATTTTCCTTTTAACTCAACCAGTTTGAAACTTGCTTTGAAAAGAGGTCCTTTATGTGGGTCGCCTCAAAACTAAAAAAAAAAGAAGAAAAAAAGTTAAATATAGTTTTTTTTTATATTATCGCTAGGAACCCAGGTTTTTTGAGAGAACAATAAATCAAAACGGTGAAGGCGAAATTTTCTGTATAGTTTGCTATTTTTCTCTTTATGATTTTTTTTTCTTTTTCTATAAAAGCTCGGAGGAGGAAGGGTGGAGTTTTTTTCCTCTCTTTGCACGTGTTTTCTCCCTCTCCAGTGTAGTTTTTGGGGAAAAACTCTCTCAAAACGCATATTGATTTCTAACTTTACCAAATGTTAGAAGCGATAAATCATATATATCTTTCCTCGTTTTATTTTTTTTTTCTCTCTCCTAGTCCTTTTTTTAACCCAGGAAAGAACAAGGGAGTGATATTTCCCCTTAAGCTAAAAAAAAAGGCAAAATGTTTAATACTTAAGTGGTTTGAAGTCTAAAAACTGCTGAAGCAGAAACAAAATGCAAATTATGTATTTTGTCAGATCTCAATTTCAAATTATTTTGGTATCATTATTATTTATTTTAATACTTAATGTTAGTAACTTTTAGATTTATGATGGAATTTATATTTAAACGTAAAAAACAGTAGGTTTCAATTATATATTAGAAATTATTTTCTTCGGTTGGTGATGGCTCCTTTTTGAGGTGGTATGACGTAAAGGACACGTTGAATATGCTTGAGAAATATAAGCGTTGAGGGTCTTCTTAATAAATTAAAAATTAAAATTAAAAAAGCAGTCTCTCCACGGAAGAAAATACTTCTTTATTTATCAAAGCAGCTTTCGGCTTTTATAAAGCCATCATCAGTGCCGCTTTCAGTAGAACTAGAGATACATTTTATATATATATATAAAGAAAATATAGAGTGGACGAGTCATACGATGTCAGAGACTAAGACTGTGACTCAGTCTTACGGGAAGATAAAATATGTTTCAAATACCACTAAATTAGGTCTTGACTCAAACTCTTTAATGTTAAGTGGATAAAAATGTCGAATCTCTACTTGAGTCATGCTTCAATGGTTAAAATAACGGTACTTGTTTAGATATTTTCTCCCGATAGTTCCTTAGACGAAGTTCCTAATAGCTCGTTACAAACGCCAGGAAGCCCGGGAGTGAATCCGAAAAAACGACCGTCACAAAATTGACCGTCCGATGACGATAACTTGAGTAAAAGATGACTGATTTAGTTAAAATTTGGTTCACATGTGCAATTTTTCAATGGACCAGACGGATTTTACCAGGACGAGTTCGTTGGACACCGCCCAACGAACACAACATCAAAGAGATGTTTAGTCCAATGTACTTTGAGACGAATGAATACCACTCTTCTGACGTTATAAGGGGAGTAACAGTCTAAAAAAGAGCCAAAATAACTTCCTTCTATTTCATTTATAGATCTGGGGTGTTTGTATTTACACTTACTATTGCGAGTAAAACACGGTGGAAAACTCTAAAAGCATACGTAGATAATATATCTACGTTCCCTTTATAAGAAATTGTAACTTGGTAGGGATTAGCAGTTGGCTTATCGCAACATTGAATTTGTTGTTGCTTCTTCCTTCTCACTTTTGCTTCGGAAACATTATGGTCATTTTGATGAGTGACATTTTTTATTTCTTTAAATTCAAAATTTCTTAAACAGAAATTCATTTCAAATAACGAACCATTTTTGACCTCGTCTAACAGTTTGTCGCAACTTTGACCTCTTTGACCTCGTCTGACAGTTTGTCGCATCTTTGACCTCGTCTGACAGTTTGCCGCAACATTTTTGCAAAACAAAACTTTAACACTGCTTGTCTGATTCTTAGTGAAATTTCCGATTCCATTGGGGTCTCATTATTTCATACTCATGTGACAATCTGTCTAATAATAGTACGGTAGGGAGATATGTGCTCCACTAATTGGCACCCCTTTTTGGAATCAAAAAGGGCATCATTATTTATAATTTGGACCTTCATGGTTCAGAAAACTAATTGGAGTCAATATTTTGGAAGGATGTGATCGTGTGACGGGGAGGAAAATTCAAGTAGGATTGAATCCAAGTTAGATAGATGAATCGTGCGATATTTTACCTCAATTCGTAAGACTTGAAGTGCAGTGAATGTTTATCTTAAATGATCACTTAATCATATCATATTAATAATACAATTTTATCAGTAGGGACACGCACTTGTATGGCCAATCTTATCCGAAATATTTTAAAGATATAATATGGATTTTTGTCGCGTCGAATTTTATATTTTATGCGAAAATGTATCATATTCTGTTTTTATCTTCGAAATAAGGTCAATTACTTCGCCAAAAGAAAACTGAGATCATTTAAATTATGGGACTTAAGGAGTTAAGGCAAGGAATTCAAAGCGAAATAAAGAAATTAAGGCAAGGAATTCAAAGCAGAATAAAGGAGTTGAGGCAAGGAATTCAAAGCGGAATAAAGAAATTAAAGCAAGGAATTCAAAGCGGAATAATGGACTTAGGCAAGGAATTCAAAGCGGAATAAAGAAATTAAGGCAAGGAATTCAAGACTGAATAAAGGAGGTAAGGCAGGGAATTCAAAGCGGAATAATAATTGCATTTGAAAAAGGAGCTAGTAATCCTTGGTAACTTACACATAACTGAGTAAAATTTGTACCATATCTTCAAGATTTACTTCCTTAAACATTCAAAAGTACTACCATGTTTTTCTCTTATTTAAATTCATTTTCTATTTTTATTTCTTCTATGTATTATCTATCCTTACTCATTGATAATAAAACTTATCAGCGGAATCTCTATTGTGGTTGGAGAATATGCTAAAAATATCTTAATGTTTTAAGTTCTATTTTATTTATTTCTTATTTACTTCGAAACCAGTTCATAAAAAAACAATAAATGTTGTAATGTAAGTTTTTTCAATTTTCTTTAAATTTTCCATTATTTATTTTAAGTTATAAAAGTTTTCTATTTTATCTTATACGTAATCGCTTCTTGTTTTAGAGCTCAATCTTAATACTTACACTTTTCTCGTATATTCTCCTAGATGTATTTTACATTTTTCTTTGTTTCATTGATTACCCTCTCTTTTAAAAACCACTCTGGGTAAAAAGTACCAGAAAAGAGTAAAAACTCTATTGTTTTAGTTAAGTAAGAAAGTCGTAGCTTTGAATGGGAAAAAGGGGGCTGTATAGGTCTAATGCCGTCAAAGCACGCTACATGACGTGTCCCCTGAATAAGTCAAAACGCTGCATACACTGCCAAATTGCAGACTTTTGTCTCACCCATACTTTGTGGTTTTTTTCGTGTCCAAAAAGGGGAAAAATTGAGAGATAACGTAGAAAGAGAAGAAAAAAATAAATATTTCAGTGAATTTCCAATGAAAATTGATCTATTGACGGTTATCTGGATGAAAAAGTTCAAACCAAACATGAGAATAAAAATGCTTTATTGTGCAAGGCGAGATATTAAAGTTCTAAATCAAAATATTTATTTTTTTATTATGAATATTTGATTAAGTTTTCTCAAGACCAGCTAATTTCCAAATATGTACTTTACTTAGAATTAGAATTATTTCATGCTACTTTATTTACTATTTACATATTCCAGAATTTGTAGTTCATATTATTTAAAATTCACTTTACTTAAACTGGATTTCCACGGCCTGTGATTTGGCGATCCTCTCGTTTTCGTAGGCTTGTGGTCTGTCGAATCCTTAACGGAAAAGGTCGAGCCACCGCGAGCCATACCAAACCTAGTATGTTGCCACGACTTGTGGTAAGACACATTTCAAGTCAAGTAGGACCAAGTCACAGGCCGTGGGACTCTGATCCCTGTTATTCCTTGAAGCATACAGCAGCTATAATTATTCTTATATTAATTGATATTCTTTTAATATCACTCCGAAGTCCTGCCATATCATTCTTTCTCCACCGTTCTCTCCCAGTGTATTGTTGTGTAGGCCATATTTACAGTTCCTCAGGGGTTTCAATGATGGACATCTTTCTCTATGGCCCCCATTTGTAATTTCCTTTGATTATGCCCTATAAAATACCATTTTCTCTTGCGTAATTTTAAATTATTAGATCATCTTTTACCTAAGATTAAACGTGGACAACGTTTTATGAAATTTAATTCTGTAGGTAACGTTATTGGTAACTTCCCACATTTCACATCCTAACAGTAGCAACACATTCATCGTTTGTGATTGTTTTGTTTTCTAACTTACTACATTGCTACTTAGAAAATCCGAATAAGCAGATATCCGGATAATTAGTCCAAATGATAATGTATTATACAAATTTTCTGTCTAAAAAAAATAAAATAAATAAATAAATAAAAAAATAAATAAATCCGGATAATTGAAGTCCAAATAATCAAATATCCGAATAACAGGCCCATCGTTATTCTATGCGTTATTGCTAAGCTAAATCAACTGCATTTATTCCAATAAAAATAAGTCTTCAAATAGATATAATAACTTATCTAAATTAATTTACATCATTTTACTTTGTTTCTAAATATAAAATTAAGGTCCGTTGTCATGGGCTTAACGGCTCTTAGATATATAAAACGAAAATATTAAAAACCCCCCTTTTGCTCTCGAGCTTACCGAAGGTAACGAACTTTGATAAATTTCCGTTCTCAAGAACGAACATTTTTTTTTAGGTATTGTAGAAATGGAATGATTAGGTTTACAACTTTTATTGCGTTACAAGAACTATGCTATTGTTTTTATTACTTTTAAAAAAAAAAAAATACTTGTGTTAATGTTCATACTTGTTTGCCAACGAACTACACCATATAATCGAGCCAAAAATGACTCTTTTATGACTAAGTAATAAAATCAAATTTTTCCTCAGAAATGCACAAAAGCGCTGTTCTGAGAGGCCATATTTTCAAATTTTCCCTGAACTCCCCGCCATATGCAGCTCCTAACACCCAACTCCCATATGCTAACTACACCCATGACTTACAGTTAAGATATTGTACTGCAGTCCTGGAGGGTGCAGATGTTTTTTTTTTTTTTTTTTTGCTGTTAAGCGTTTATGTGTAAAAACTTATTTTCTTCAGGACTAGTTAAATCGATTGTGTATTTTTAAATAATAATTTGGCAGTAATGAAGAGCGACATAATCATACTAGTCATATAACAAAGAATTTGATATTATTTTGTTCTTATGAAATTAATTTTAATTAATTTTTTGTTATAAATTAATGAGAAATGAGGTCTTTTATATTATACTATTTAATCGGAAGAAAGGTAATTAAAAAGAAGGTTGTATCTTAGAATCGAAAAGAACAGATATTTTGATGGTTTTTTAAAATGTTAAATCTTACTTCCGGTCTAGTTCGTCTTCATTTACTAAGAAACGGACGTGTTTTTTTAGAGGCACTCGTCCAACTCTCTTTACATTTTATAAATGTTTTTTTGTTTTTTAACATAGTTTTTTGTTTTTTATATAAATAATTTCTCTGAATTTAGTTCCGTAATAAAGTTAAAACCTAAGATGGAAGGTGAAAGTGGGGCTGAAAGGTTTTAGTAAGATAAAGATGGCAGGCGAAGGGGGGGTAGGTTTTGTTTTTATACTTAAATCATTTTGTAGAATTCAGTCTTCCGTGTCCTTTCAACGGTTAAAGATGCATTTTATTTATACCTGTTTCCATGTAACGTTATTTGTTTTCAAGGTACAAATGTTTGATTATTATTAAACCGTTTTAGCTTTATAATAATACTTAGCATTGTTGTCTATTAGAATTAAAATTAATTAGTTGTTAACGAGGTTTGTTATATAAAAATAATACATAGTTATATCGAATGACACAGTACCGACAGTATTGAGAAATAATAGGGTTTCAAAATCATTTCAAAGTCCTACTTTTTTACAGAAGTACAATATTTTACATTACCTGGGAGCTCCGCGACCTGATTCCGATGTTATAATACTTTTTGGATCATTCTGACATTAAAAGTTATAGTCCAAATGTTAATAATACTGCAAATTAATTCATAATATTATACACGAATAATATAAAAAATAATAATAATTCATTTATTAGTTTTTTATTTTTTATGTGAGTATCGGTTGGTAGAACTGCTACAATTGAAAAAAACAGCTGATCTTGTTCTTGTTCAGTTAAGCGGTCGGCCATTTTAGTTTTCGCGTCTTCCTCTGTACTTCTTTAAATAATTATGCTTTCCTAAAATTATTTCTCTGTACATGTTATTTAATAAATTTCATTGATCTTTGGAGTAACGTGGTTGTTCGAAGTTTTGAGTTTAAAAATACTTTATAATTAAGTTATTTAAAGTAACAATCTAACATTAGTTGTGTTAAATCTCATTTCTTTTTGTAATTTATCGTTTCTTTGCCGGTTTTGTCGACTTTAAATAATTAGTCCCGGTTGTTTTCTCGTCTTTTTTTACTCAACTATAAACGCGAGTTTTTCCTTATTTAAAATTTAATATTTAAGTGTATACTTTATTAAGTTAATAACACAAAAAAGAAGATAGTAGTGTGATGAAATATCTTAATCAGCTCAAGGATATAGAACTTTTTAACGATCCCGTATTTCCAGGTAATGTTAAGATTTATAAATATTAACATAATTAATACATAATGTAAATAAAATACATAATACAACATAAATTAACATAATTAATATGTTTCCATGGGTTTCCAAAAAAGTTTTGTTCAAGGTCACAACAGAAAATTTTTGTTTTTGTATTGAAAAATTGTATCGAAAAGCTATAAAATAACCTCCGACTTAACTATAACTAGTCTGGAAGTTTAGATTTTTCAAAATTGTTTTGAAAACTCCTCATGGATACACTTTCCGTTTGATACCAAAAGTGTTATTTTAGTGTATATTGTTATAAAGGATGTGGCAGAAAAACTTCCTTTTTTTGTTGACGGTATATTATGGAAAACGATTCAAGATAAAAAAGTTGGTTGTTTTTTTTTTTTTAATAGAGTTAATGTAGCATGGGAAGTTTTAAATTAAGTACATAGGTTTAAAAATAATACCTCTATATGACTATATGACGATATAATGTCGATGCATTTTCCTTTAACTGATTTCTGAAGTTTTATGTCTACACTTTTCCTTCAGTATATATAATATAACAGTATATATAATATAACAAGTTACCTCATCACATATAAATAGTATCCAGGGTCCGCCGTAAAATTTATTAACAGCAAACATCTTACAACCCTAGAACCCTTTAGAAACAATGTCAGTGACGAGTTTGTTTGTATACCTGTTGATATACTTAACTTTAAATCGCCTAACTAATTAAAACAATACATTTGACATTATAGGGACGATAATACTGGGATTAATATTATAATTCGATCCTAGATTTATTCAAATGATACAAATTGATTTTTTAAAAAATAAAAAATAAAATGTTTACAGCAAAAAGGAGGTTATAAATAACAGGTTATTCTGAGTTTTAGCTTAAAGTAAATATGTGTATTGTTTTTGAACAATACACTAGACGTACAAGATACAACGCTGTATAGCATGTTTTAAATAAATGATATTTGGGATTTCTGCTGCAAATGAACTAATTAATATTGCAGCCCCGATTTTCTTTAGGTTTGATTTTAAACCATTGCTTTTACTTTATGTTTTTGATAATGATAATACTAAGCCCAAAACTAGAATTTTTTATAAATTCGTTTAAAATGAAATGTTTTCAGTTAAAGAAAGGTTATAAATTACAGGTTATACTGCGTATGAGTAAAAATTACGTTTGTTTAATAAACTTTTAAATTAAAGATACATAGTATTTTATCCAGTACTCAATACTAAACAACATATGTTACATATGTTAACTTTTATGCTTTTGAATAGCCTAAATATTTTGGATACGCCTGAATCAGAATCAGAATCAGCTTTATTTCGCACGCATTTACCGATTTTTCATCAAACTGAATCACTGAATTTGAATTTATGTTTTAGTTCAGAACATCCAATTTTTATTAGGCTTTTTTTAAGTATCCTTGCCTTTACTGCCTGATTAATAGTACTACTAGAACCAAAACAAGATTTCTGGGGATAGAAGAAATATTACAAATTACAAATGACGGTTATGCTGAATGTTTCCCGTTTGTTTAAATAATGAAATTAAAGCGATATGGCAATAAACAACCCATACTATATTGTAGGTGATTTAACCTACAGAACAGATTACGTTTATAAATTATGATCACTTCTGCACAGAGGAGAGATTATAAATATATTCCTTTGTCTAAACACTGTTAGATAAAGAGACATCATTTTAAAGCGGTAAAAGTTGATCGTTCGGTGCTGATTACAGAATCGAAATACAAAATTAATTTTTTTTGCCCTAGAATTTTCAACGCCAAATAATAATAATAATAATCCAGGGTGCAATACTACTACCTGTTGCCTTGGGCATACTATGAGCTTATACAAGTAAGTGTAGTGAGTGATAATGGGTTTGGCGTTTCGCTGCATCTGCGAAAAACATACACAAACAATATACATTAGTATTACTAAAGGGGTGGGGGTGGGAGGGGAGGGACACTCCCAAATCGCCTGAATATTTATTTCTCTGTCATCTAACTAAAATAGTTACCCGTAAAAGTGACCGATTTCATAACATGTGATTCTAATATTTATACAGATTTTTAATTAATACTAATTGTTATAATATCTCTTATAGTTCTCTATCAATATTATGGACTCTTTGTATGTTTTAAAATATCCATAAATTCTGTAAAAAAAAAAAATTAATATTATTTATTTCACTTGTCAAAACGTTTCCTGGTCAGTTCTACTCCAACTAATTTATCTGTAAAAAAAAAAAAATGCCTTGCCAAATTCATGAAATATTTGTAGAAACGTTTAAATGATTTAATTTGCAAGACTAATAATAACGATTGTAAATTATGACATTTTAGTGGATTACTTTAAAGTTAACAGTTGATTTTTCGCTCTGAAATTATTTTCATTTTTTTTATTTTAGGTTTCTAATTCTAATTGAGTGCTCTTGCGAAATGCTTAAATATTATTTAATAAATGTATATTTTACATCCCACATACTTATTTTCGTCGTATATACTCGTATTTTCATCCTAATGATGTTTACATTTACATACTTTTTAATTATATTTTAGTAATAATGTGTGGGTGATTTTTAAGTACTCAACCTAATATACTTTTCTTAAGTTATTTAATTTACGTGCCGATTACTATGATAAAAAGCTACATCTACTAGGAAGTAGAAGTTATAGTACTCCTTATTTACTCAGGATTTGAGTTAATTTTTTCTACTCTATATGAGAATGTAAAAAGGTTGTGGTTCTACGGAAGAAAAGTTAAATAACGTATATTAGCGCTATATTCGCTCTAAAAGTTCCATCTCCTTTTCTTTTATCCTGACAAGTATCACCTTTCAAGCCTTCTTCACCTCAGGTTCCGCTTAAATTAAGTTTTTTACTCAGTATGATTAACTCAAAATACTTTTTCTCGACACAAGATCTTTCATTTTAACTCCTAACTATAAATTCTACTTCCCTTGCCGTCAACTGGTTGGTTCCTCCATATCTATGGTCTATTATGCTCTCATTAAAACAATGTAACTGTATCTATTATTTATAAGTAACTCTCTAATGAATTAATGTCTTTAAATAGAATTATAGACTAGCTTAAACTCATCCATATTTAAATCATAAATTTTTAATTTCTCTTTCTATTTTTTTTTCTTTCGAGCTTATTGAAAGTAGTGGAACCAATGTGATCTTTTTAGAGAGCGAATTTTGTTATTGTGACGGATTTAAAAAAATCCAAGACAGAAATCCGTTCCAAGCATCCGGTAAAATTTTTGGTGTCCTGACTGTCTTGGTCTGTCCTTTGTTCAATATTTGAGAACCAACATATCTTAAGACTACTCGATCATAATTTGCCCCTTGTTGGTCACATATTATGTTTCAATCTTCTGCGCCTATTTGTTTCTCATTGACAATCGCACAAATATAAATTTATCTACATCTATATCTTTAAAATTACTCATCTTATTTTAATTGAGTTGGGTGGTTTGTCGAAAGTAGCCCGCAGATGACCCTAGATTTTATTTTGCAAAAATTGAACGACATCAGACAGACAAACAAGGGAATGATGTCTGGAATGAATTTCTTAGAATTTTTGAAATCTAAGTCCTACAAATTTTTCATTCTCCAGAACGACAACGTAGTTTTCGTTACCTTTGGTAAGTTTTTCAACAAAGAAAAGAATTTGAGGAGTACTTTTAAAGGATAAAGATAAAGGTGTTATAAAAACTACGTTTCGCTCATTTTGAAGAGAAATTAATAGGCGCAGATGGTTAAAGTGTATAAATAATATAATTCAATAAATCTTTATTTCTACTATTTTTTAACAATTAGTGAATTTACATTTCATAAGGTGGCAAGGTGAGGGCCATCAGAAAGTGTTAAGGGTCCAACAATGGACATTAGCCATTGATATAATTATATAACCTTCCATCCAAATGTCACTCAAATCGAAGGAGAAGCTTTTAAGATGCGATGATTCACAAAAATTGAATGAATGACAAATCGATAGACAGGCACAGGACCAACAATATTGCCTAGGGGCCGTAGCTCTCGACTCTGAAACCAAGGTCTAAACTGGATCCGAGTTCGAATCCCAGAAAGGTGAGACATGTTTCACACTGATGATCTCATCGTGTAAATGAGTAAAGTGTATATATATTGCCTATGATGTCTGAATCGGATTTCTGTCTTGGAATATTTGTAAACGGAAAATAAAAATTGTTCGCTCCTCAGGACTTTCTCATTACTTCAGTTCCCTAAGGTAAGCTTGGTAGCAAAAAATATATACTTTAACTTTCAACTCTCAGTAGGTTTTTGTTTTCGAGAAAGACTCTGAAATTTTCATTTTTTTTATTTTTGGAATCTCTGACAGAGGAATAGCGAAAATATTTTTGCTTCAGCTTTTTTACGGTAAACATTCAAAAAAGCTCCTTTCTTGCTTCTAAAACCCTCAGCGTATTAAACCGCAACCCTCTCGTTCTCCTAGCACTTTTTTTTCTATGTATTTATATA
>KZ652102.1:47356-64165 GCA_001010745.2 Gerris buenoi
TATATATATATATATATATATATATATATTCAATTCCTAAAAACTCTGCTATTCATCCTTTAACGTTTTTTTTTTTTTTTTACTGTATAATTTAATATTTTTGTGACTTGGCGTTTACTGACTGTATTCCACAAAGTAACCTCCGTTTTTGCATTGCGAAGGTAGTAGTGTGGATAATGCCGCCACTCCTGCATAGCCGCACATACAGCATTGGCGACCAGCCGTGATTGTAGAAAGGTAACGTTTGTTCGCTTGTTGTAGCTTCTCAAAACGGTTGCTGCAATAAATTAATATTCCTAACAAATAAAAGAAAATTAGCGGCAAATATTCATCGTGAATTTTTCGCTATTCTATTTGTATTTGGTTACAATTTGGTTGAGAATGCTTCACTATTTTCATCGTAACGCATAAGAAAATCCAACGTAGATCCCACTCGTTTTGCTTTATGATTCTCAGACAAACTTTTTGAAACCCTTGCTTGATGGGTTTCAAAAATTTTGCCCTTCATCCTCATTCCTTCTCTCGTCACGAATGTTTGTTTTTTCACTTTTTAATAAACCCAATGGCGATCGCCTTTACTCATAACATTGTTTCATATACAGTATACAGCGCTAAGTCCTCGATAACAATCTGGCGCTAAAAGTTGTTTTCTTGTTGTCAAATACTGATAATAAATGAGTGGCGTTCGCATTGTGCGGGAAATTGCAGCACTTATTATGGGAAGCTACAACAGGCAATCAAACGATAACACTTCCTTCATACATGCATTGCTGGACGCCATTTGCATTGGCAACAGTTGGCTGTAAAAGCATAACATAATAGGACGCGAGGAAGATATGTGCCGTATTATCATATATACCTATGTAGGTATAATTTATAAAATGTAGGAATACTTTTTTTCGGATGTCATGGATAAAATTTTTTTTAGAAAGACAAAATAGTCCCTAGGTGTTTCCCATATTGAATAGTTTTTTATGATGTATAATTAAAAGGTCCTTGTAACATTTTTCTCTAAGGGTAAAAAAATCCACCTCAGAATCTGTTTTTACTACTTGTTTATAAAAGCCAAAAAATAGATTTTTTTTTCCATTGTTTTTCCTTTAAAAGGGTCAGAGCGAGGAAAGACGGGTTGGCTTTTTTTAGGACCATTATTGTGTCAGTTAATTCAATTTTAGGGTCCCCTTACTTTTTCTTCGTCAATCTTTTATTCTTCGTTTTTTTAGGAATAATAGATTTAATTACTGTAGTTCGATGTTTTAGCAAAAATATCTTGATGTGTATAGTGTCTGATAGAAGTACCTTTATTAGCCGAAAAAAAGTTCGTTTGTTTATACATTCTTGTAGAAGCATATATTGAATAATTTATATGTAGTGTGTTAAGTAAATGGAAGAAAATTAATAATTTTGTCATTTTACTTGTAGTAAACATTCAAATTATTAAAAATTGATTATTAATAACAATTTATATCGTAGTCAATACTAAGTTATAATATTATAAAACGGTAAATCATTTTTTTTTTTTTTTTATACTGATTGAAAAAAAATTACAAAGTATTAGCAATCTTTTTCACAAAAGTAATTTATAAAAATTAAACATAAATAAGAATTAGCTAAGTTATTTATATTTAAAATCTAATTAATTGAATCCATTTAAGCTTAATTAATTATAACAAATGCTTTTAAACAAAAATCAATTTAACTATACTATATTTACGTTCCATAAATATAAAGAAACCATGTACTTTCCTTTAAAGTAATCTAATTCCCAATTATTATAGGCCAATTTCCTAATATTGTGGTATAATGTCGGAAGTAATTTGAAAGTAATCTGCTAATGTTATTTGAATGTTAAAAAAAATTATATAATTAATTTTGGTTACGAATGTTTCCTATTTATTTATTTTTTAAATTACACATCTCCCCTATTTATTTTTATAATTAATTGAGTATTTTCCCGCGGAATTAAATTAATTAGAGAGTTTATCCTGTTTTATTATTATTTGATTAAAAACAAATGATTTTGATTACTTTTCATTAAAAGCGGAAAAGAGGGGTGGGGGAGGGGGGGGGGAGTTCATACCTCTGCCAACCCCCATTCTATTGTAATGTTTTAGTATAATTAAGATTTTCAACACCTGCTCATCTTCATCCTACTGTTTTATTATTTCATGACGTTCTACTACCAAAAAAAAAACAGGGGCAAAAAGGGCAAATATAAATAAATAGTTGTACGAATTGATTCACGTGAAATATATATATGAACAAAATAATTAAATAAGATTTTTTTTTAAACTAAACCTGAATTATATTTCCATCTATTTATTCCATTTAAGCCAATAATAATTGATTTGACGGTATTTTAAATTATTGAAATTAATAATTTATTTACAAAAAAAAAAAAAAAAAAAAAAAAAAAAATCTGTTTTAATAAATAATAAATTGAATGCACCATAGGTGTATATGTACAGGGTGTTTAGCTAAGCAAAGGCTTAGAAATGAGGGCAATTCTATATCGATATAACATTTTTTCGTTGTTCAGGATGTACCTTCGGTAAGCTAGACATAAACAATGCACTAATTGTAGAAAATAATTTGATATACTGTCACAGTACTATACTGTCGATCTCAGTTATGCGTGTGTCACAACTGATTTTTGTTCTTTTTAATTATAACATTTTTTAACACTAATGTAATTTAACACTAAACATTGAGTAGACCAATAAAGTAGTTGCGATTCCCCGTCCTGTAATGTATTAATAAAGATGTGAGTGTAGCGTCATAAAATAACTTTCCAGCGTTTATTTAATTTTGTTTAAAGCTTTTTTCAAAAACAACAGATTTTGTTACTAATTAAACCTGCATAAAATTAGAGGTTTTTGTTTTGTAATATTACGGGGATCCTATTCTAGCAAATAAAAAGCAATGACATTATGCGAATGCTTAATCAAGCTGTCAAAAGCATATAAAGTTCAAGATTTTTAAGATTCAAAATTAATTCAATAAATTTGAAAATCAATGTTCGATCGTATCCAATTAATTCGGATAATAATGTTTCTTATCAAGAATTGAACTTTGTTAACCGTGACTACTCGACCTACAAAGGGCCGAACTATTTACTCGAGTATAACAGTCAATAAACAAGCTTATTACACGACAAGAGAATGCTTCAATATAGCTTAATTTGCATAGGAGTTGAATGCTCAAGGTTTATTTACATTAGTTTTCGAACTAATGTCGTACTTAGTTTGAAGGTTTAAGTGAGCTGAGGGGGGTATGGTTCTACTAAACCATTGTTAGTTATAATTAGTTATGGAATTGAGAATCAAGAGGGTACCCAGGCCCTGTAATTTTGTTCGAGGTCTGAAAATTTCGAAATCTCTCCTTCCCCTTCTTGACGGTGCATGTCATCCGTGTCAGAAGCATGAAAGGGAAGCTCTGATATCAGAGCGACGCTGTTATCAGGCAACCGTGTTATCAAAGTAAGTCTCCTTTCTCTCACTCTAGTTCGAGGATACCACTTCAACGAAAAGCCTATTTCCAATTTAACTTTAAATAATTATAACTTGAATACAAACGTATAATACGAGGTCTTTACACACCGCACTTTGATCCGTTCTCTTTCTACAACTAATTATGTATATTGTGTATGTTCATATACTCGTAATACACATTGTACGTCATGCTTTTCAAACTTCAAACTATGACAGAGCAAACATCGAATGTTAATGATGTTATATCGCTACATTTCATATGTATCTTCAGAACCTTATTTGTTTAAGGTATTAAAACTATGTCGGGCTGTTCGGCCTTTATGAGGCCCGTCATCAGTGTCGATTTCGGAAGAACCGGTCTACATAATACATATTCGCCTCTTCATATTATTTTATTAACTTGTCCTTCCATAATCGGCACTGATAATGGAAATACTTATAAAGTCCGAAAGGTGCTTTTATAAAGAAGTAAATATTGAGAAACACTTTAATTTGAAACTAATAAATTAATAGGTTTGTTCCAACCACGCCTCAAACTAGTTTCAAACTGTACGACGCATGTGCATAAGCAAAAAGCGTTCAAATGTGGTCCGATGCGCTTGCGTCGGACAGTTCCAAACCAGTTTGAAGTGTGGTTGGAATAAACCTAATGTCACTTTCGGTGAAGGAAATGACGGAGAATGGAGGCGATGACAATAAAACATGGTTATGAAAAAGTGTTGAGTTGTCCAGGGCTGGATTTAACAATTTTCCGCCCCTAGGCAATATTTACACAGCCGCCCTCTTCCCCTATTTAAAAAATTACCTTCTTACATTTATCGACAGTTGCCAAACTGATTTTTACGTACCGTTACGAAAATGTTGTCTTAATAATATTTAGCCTGTAACATTATGATTTATATTGTTTTACTTTGATTAATTTTAAGGTAGGTACATTGTACATAACCTATTAAAATCTTTTAAAAAAAAAAAAAAAAAAATTGTGAATTTCTGGTTAAATAGGTACTTGACTTTGTAAATTGTTTCAAGACGTCAGAACAAAATATTTTTATAGTACAGGGTGACCCGCGATAAAATGTCATAAATAAACTGGTGGATTCTATTGGTCAAATGCAACAAAAAATGTCGTGTAAGTATATGCCAATAGTTCTCAACATTTCTTTATCAATTTTATTTTTTTTTTAAAGTGCTTCGCAAAAATATACAAAAAAAAATTCCTTATATCTCAAAAACTAAAGTAAGATAAAGAAATTAGGCTAAGGACGAATTTTTACGAGCATAAAAAAACCTTTCAGTATCATTCATTTATTTCCAAATTCTCACCTGGAAAGCTTCTTTTAAGTTCTGTTACATTAAAAAATTTGACCACGAAATTCCTGAGCGTATTTCTCTTAATTGAGGGATGTTAGAAGTGTGGCGTTTTCAGAAAAAACTTCGGCTTTTCCCAAGTTTTCAAGTGGTATAATTAAATAATAAGATCAACGGACTAGTTTTTGAATTATGGTGGATTGAATGTTACCAGACCTGACATTTTTTGGTCAGGATCACAACCAATTCTAGTACAAATGCAAAAAAGGTTTCCCCGAACGAAAGCACAAACTTAGTGTTTATTATAGGAAATTTGACGCTGAATAAAAAACCTCCTCCATGTTCCTATAAACATGGACCTGGAACAGCTTAGTTTTCGAGATATTCGCAAAAAACACTATTTTTGGACGTTTTGCCTTACAATTCTCAAATACTATGCTCTTTACCGTAATACTCCTTGAAGGAAACTTTATAAAGAATATAATTTTTCGTTGAATGACACCTCTTGTCAGCGCTGCAAGACAACTCCTTGATTTTCAGCTAAATTTCAAATACTACGTCCCTGCCACTTTATTAGTCAATCCACGCTCAATTTTTAAAGTTTATATTTTAGAGTGTAGAGAACTAAAATTAATGTAATTCGAATCTCTAAAAGATTTGATTCAAGGAGTATTACGGTAAAAAGCATAATATTTGAGAATTGTAAGGATAAACGTAAAAAAATTGTGTTTTTAGGGTTTTGTAGATACCTACTTCTCAAAACCCTTGTGCCGAGGATGACGAGTCCGACCGTCGTCGCTCTTTGGTTCATAGGGCCCGAACCGTTTAAGCGAAAGTGCTGAAATTTGAAACACTGTTGCAACTTTTTTACCCAACCGCAGGAAAAATATACAGAAGTTCAAAATTAAATATGCGCATGTGCAATTCGAAAAAATGTGGTAAACTCTAAAATTTATAAATCATAATAAACCCCCAAAAAAGTCCCCCCCCCCAACCACTATAATATAATTCCCTGTTTTTTTTTGTTTTTTTTTTTGCGAATATCTCGAAAACTAAGCTGTTCCAGGTCCATGTTTAAGGAACTTTTTTGTTCAGCGTCAAATTTCCTATAATAAACACTTAGTGTTGTGCTTTCGTTCGGGGAAACCTTTTTTGCATTTGTACTAGAATTGGTTGTGATCCTGACCAAAAAATTTCATGTCATGTAACATTCAATCCACCATAATTCAAAAACTAGTCTGTTGATCTTATTTTTTAATTATACCACTTGAAAACTTGGGAAAAGCCGAAGTTTTGTCTGAAAACGCCACACTTCTAACATCCCTCAATTAATAGAAATATGCTCAGGAATTTCGTGGTCGAATTTTAAAAAATCCAAATTTTTTAATGTAACAGAACTTAAATGATCCTTTGCAGCTGAGAATTTGGAAATAAATGAATGATTCAGAACGGTTTTTTTATGCTCTTTAAAATTGGCCCTTAGCTCAATTTCTCTATCTCATTTAGTTTTTGAGATATTAGGAATTTTGAAAATTTTCGCTAAGCACTTTAAATAGATATAAATCGACATCTCGAAACTTTTGAGATATTTATGGGCATATGCTTACTCGATATTTTTTGTTGCATTTGATCCATAGAATGTGCCAGTTTCTTTATGAAATTTTATCGTGGGTCACCCTGTAGAGAAAAGAATATTGTAGATATTTATTACACTAATAAAAATATTCATAACTAAATAAAAAAATAAACAAATTAACTCACTGCAAACGTGTCGACATATTTCAACTTACTTAAATATGGTTAATCTGGTTTACTACTTAAGGCTTAAGGTATACTATAAGTTGCCTTTATTGCTGAAAACTCGTCTATAAGGTCGTCAAGCAATAGCTCCTAGTGCCTAGTGGGAAATCCGGCCCTGGAGTTGTCTTGGACTAAACTAGAATGTTGTAAAGACATCTGTTTTGCTAGTCTGCCTTTACGTGGTGTTAATGATTATTCTTGTACATCTGCTTAACTTCTCGTGCTTAGAAATACACTTTATTTCCTATTTACACATTTAAGTAAAAAGACTTAGGTACTCATTTGTCACGTACATAATTGTTTATTATCCATCAATTTTATCTTTTAATTAATGCCTTTGGAGCACAAAAAAGTGAGAAAATACTAATCTTAAAAATCTCACCTCGTTGGCCAGTACAAAAGAGGGCATTACGCTGTTGAATGGAGGGGAAAAAAATGAGTGAAGTTGGGAAAACCGCAGCACGCAAAGGTCCCGTAACACGTTAAAGCCTTGCACGCAGCCCTCTCGTCTTATTGTTCAAGTACAGTCTTGTTAGAACCGATGTTCTCCCTCGGAGAATATGTGTCTTGAAGTTGTTTCGTGAAGATACTACTAGGTTTTAGACCCTTGGCCGCAAAATAACAGGGGGGAGTTTTTCCAAGGATCGACTATACCTTGCTGTTCTTTAAGGTAGTTGTGTTTTATTTATGCATCAGGTGAGGTCTTCTTATACGTGTCTCTTTCCACCTTGTTCTTTTATGTTAACAAAGTATTGTTTCCCGTTTCTTTTTTATTCCTTTAGTTTATGTAAAGCTATCGTATTTCTTCATTGCTATTTTTACTCTTTATTTTGTATAAAATATTTTTTTTAAAACCTCTTTAAGAGTGTATTATATACAGTTTTTTTTAACGTCTTAAATCTACTTTGTAAAAAGTAGTAGAAATGGAGATTGTAAGATTACAGAATATCGGGTTTCTTTTAAAATATTTTTACCTTAATAGAAGCATTTTTCTATTTCCCATCTCTCTATATTTTATTCTTGTACTAAAATAATGTATTGTATATACGAGTATAAATGGATCGAAGTAAAAAAATGGAATAGTTTATCAAATAGGTGCTTTTTACATTTCTTACATTGTTATAATTGATCAATTTTTCACCCTGTATATAACAGAAATACAGTGGTCTCAAATGCTGTTAAAAATCAAGTCGACACCAATGACGATGAAGCCAGCAAAAAGGAATGATATCCTCAGAAAAAAACCTAACCATGAATAAACAGGTCAAGTGAGTGCTAGTCAGCACACAACGAGGGTCCGTAGGCCATACTGTATAGTTAAGTAGTACCCTATTTATGGTGTTTTTAAAATGCTAAAAAGCCTACTTTAAAATATTTTATGGGTTTGATATTCTCAAAACACATTAACAAACTTCTGATGAAGTATTTTATTGCCACTAAACCGGACTGTAAACATTTAAATACATTGAAAAGACCAGAATTATAAATAAACGTATTTTACCAATAAAAAATAAAATAATTTTTTTTCAAAATTTCCAAAAAGTGGTATCTCTACTTTTGGTCGAAGAATGATCAGGAATTTTTTCAGATTTTTTGCACTTCACAATAGCGAGACAGAGGGGGGGGGGGACACGTTTCACACCCACTTCAAACGTGCCTACGCTCGCCCTATCAAAGTTATAACCAAACAATTATATATTTTTGTAGTCAGCTCGACGTACCCTTTAATATGATACCCCTCACGATGTCGAATAAAAATTAAAAGAAATTTAAAAAGTTTTTTTTACCCTACATTTTTAAAATGTGTGGGTAGGTACAAGACATATACATGCCAAATTTCAAAGTCATCGGTCGAAGTTGTAGCCGTGAGAGCATGCGACGGACGGACGGACAGACAGACACACGTGCGAAAATATAAGGGTCCTTGGCTTTTGCCTACGGACCCTAAAAATGGGCAAAGTTCCAGTCCCCTGCTCAAAAAATTCAGCATGTCAAAGTATGATCTATCCTACATTGTGGCCAAGCGTGCACCTTCTTTAGTCCATAACTTCACTTCACTTCTACTTTCATGAGCAAGACTGCTCTTTTATTTCTATTTCTTAACACTTGGCCAGTTTCTGAACGAGGTGTAATCAGTTTCATGTGCAGTCACGTAGGAGTTGCGTGGAATAAGAAGTAGAGAATTCAGAAGAAAAGAAAACAGTTCTAGACCCCCTCTGAAAATGACCAGCCTATCATCCAGAAACTGGCCAAGTGTTAAACAATAAGGATAATAGAGTAGTGTTGCACCTTGCACATGAAAGTAGAAGTGAAGTTATGGTCTACAGAAGGAGTACAGAGACTTGGCCACAATGTAGGATATGACAACTTTAATAGGATGACATTTTCGGCTGGGGGACTGGAACTTGGCTCTTTTTTCACGGTTAGGTTTTTTTCAGAGGATATATTTATAATAGTTCATGTCAAAGATTTCTTTTAACTAATATCTATTCTAGATGATCGTAATTTACCCGTTCTTTATTTTTCCTCCACTAAACTCTTCCAATATTCTGTTGACAATATCCTACGCCAGGAAACCTACACAGTTTTGGTTTCGAATTTCAATATACACCCACCCTGAATACGTATTGCTTAATTAATTGGTTAAAGTTTGTGTAAAGATCTAGTCTAGAATTTTGAGATATTCTTTTTTTTACCCATTTTTCTAATATAAACATAACATCCAAATCTATATACATGTGATCAACATTATTTTTTTAAATAAATCATTTAAATTTATTTTTTAAATAGTTTAAGGACAAAGTCAATAAATTCCTCTCTTCTAAATGATTTGGTTTGGGTTTCGTTAGCTATGTAAGATTTTGTCGTAAGTTGTTTGCACTTTCAAGTTTCTACTTAGGTTGGTAAATGCATAGATGCAGGTTTTTCTTGCTTAAGCTGCAGAGAGATTGGATTTAAAGGAAAATCATGTGGATTATAAAGGTTTTCAGTAGATTTTGTTTAGTTGCTGCTAGAGAAGGAAAAGACGCAGTGCAAGCAGATCTTGTTTGGTACGTGTTTTCAGTTGAGAGTTTTTCTACTTCTCCAGTTGAAGGTTTTTCCTACGGGGGATAAGGTCGAAGGGAGTAATCACACTTCCTTCCCTTCTAGTAGAACTCTGGTTCCCTTCCACAACAACACCACAACTGCCCTTAGGGACAAATTAATTGGGAGGGAGAAGGCTGTGTGCTAGAATCCAAGGGAAGACTTATGGAGTGATGAGAGGAAAGAGCTAGCCTACCCCCATACCAATATACAGAGCTAATTGATGAAGGGTCCAGTTTTATCCCGAAGGGGTGGGAGTTACTAAGAGAGGAAACCTTATAACGGATCAAGGTTTTCTTGAAGGGCTTACCAAGTCCAAAGCCATGAGGATGACGTCACGATGACTGATGAGAAAACCGTCATTGGGATGATGAAGCCCCTTATCTTTCATTTCATGAAAACATCTCTTTTCCCCTCACCCTGCCCTTCTTCGCCCTTTTAAAGGCTAATTGATGAAGACTCGTGTTTATCCACTTTAAGTTTAACACAAGTAGCCTTCCGGGGAGAGTTGGTGACATCGGTCGAGGCTCTACACTTTATTGTTTTGCCTTTTTTCTTAGAAAAAGACATCCTTCATGTTTAAGGCTCACTTAGCGTCTTCTGTAGGCAGTTGAAGAAGAGTTAATCAAACGAGTATGTAATACCACCACCTAATACATTTGACCTTAGTAAGGCCTCATAGAGCTTAGCAGAGGGACAGTTTAAGAGTAAATTATTATCTAATTTCCAATATTTACAAGTAGATTTCTTCAATCATGTTCGTATCTTATATTTTCTTATTAAAACTTTATTTATAAGCTGATAATAATTAGGAGTTATTATTTTACACACATATAATTATATGTATGTGCATTAACATTTATAAGCATTATATTATATAAATAACAAATAATATTACGTTTAGAAAGCATTATTATAAAGGGTATTTCATGAAGTTCTCCCGCCATTAATGTAGCATTTCCTTTAGGTTATTTCAAGAAAAAATTTTATGTGTTCATGTTTCCAATTCGATTTATTTACTGAACTGTAATATGACTCTTGACACACTGACCTCTCATTACAATCACACTATTAAGAATTACAATTTTAGTGATAAGAAGTCCAGTCGGTCTAAGCCTCGCATAGACATGTAATTATTACAAGATATTATAAATCTTATTTTGAAATATAAACGTTTATTCTTTTGAATCTGACGTGTAAAATCTATTTGTTAATATTAAATTATTGTTTTCGAACTAATAACTTAGGTAAGTTATTAGCCTTTTGTTTACTTTCAGTCATTATATCATGCCCATATCAATGACCCTTATGCACGTGCCTTGACTTGCCTTTGTTTGGATCTTGATTCGAGATCATTGTACTCTATGCTTTAGCAAAAGGTCTAATCCTATAATCCCCTTGTATGGACTTATTGTTATTGAATTAATAGTATATACCTACTCTTTTTTTTTAATTTTCTATTTTTATTTGCCAATGTCCAAAGTTGACAAAACAAATTTATTCGCCAATTTTCCTATTTCTTTTTACCCCAATTAAAAATAAAAAATAACTCCTCAATTCACTTAGATCTTTTTAATAAAATGTTAACTTAACTTTTTTTTATAGTTCTTTACTTAAAAGTTAAATTTTAGTTTTATAAAATTTTTGAAGATTGAATTCATGCAAACCAAACCACCCTTCAACCGTAAACCTAATATTTTTAATAATTTATTTACACCAGAAAAGTTAATCACTAAATTGAAAAGAAAAAAAATTAAATCTGAATTTATTTAAAAAATAATTATATTTTGAACTCAAGCTTTAATTGATATATTATATAATATATACATTTATTTATTAAATATTTTACTTTAAAGTATTAAAATGCTTGAACTATCTCTAAAAGTGATGTCTTAATTTAGAGATAGCCCTTTTCTCAATTTAATAAAGCCTGGGTGTTAATTTTAACCGTAAAATGAGAAAGTTGAGCGCGTTTTCCAGTCACGTTATAAGCTTTATCAAATTATCTAACTGTACGTGTTTTTGATTCAACCCTTTAGATATCTTAGCCAGTTATTAACTGGTTCTTTATTTTTGTGTATTTAACGTTAGACTCTCTTAACTGGTGTTAAATCTTTTATTTATTTTCGTTTCTTTTAACACAAGATTGTTATAAATTTAATTCCCTTTGGAGATTTACTTTTAAGGGTTGTTAAGTGTTTTTTTGTAGGGCACGTTCATCAAGGGTTCTAAATCTAATTTACATTTATTATTCAATAACTTATTCTTTCAATGTTTCAAACATTTATTTTTTTTCAGATTCGTGGTAAATTTAAAGAGAATGTAGGTTTGTTCCAACCTTACATTCGTACCGTCTTTTGAAACGTGGATCGTTCGAGAATCGTTTAGAAGAGGTTTTATACGCATGCGCTTACATTTTACTGCACTAAAACGTCGTTAGGTTGAAGCGGATTTGTGACTCTAATCTGCAGCATATTAAAACATTCAAGGAAACCTAACAGATATAGGACCTTGTTCTTTGCATACATGTTTAGAAAAACTATACCCTAAGGTTAAATCTAGAAATCAATGTTATCTCTTCTAATTTGGAGGCGCTGCATTCCAAAAACTCTAAAAAATACTTTTCATAAAAGGTTTCACTTATTCTTATTAAAGCATTCCTGAATTCCATTTAATTACAAATTTAATCATATACATTGTTTTTCTTGGAAAAACTAAAATTAAATATTAATTATCCCTGTTAAACACTTAATGTATGTTTAAAGGTCAAGTATGCAAATTTTCATCGAGATCGGAATAAACCTGTAGATTTGCATAAAAGAACATGCATATGTACACACATATGTTGACTTTTATATACATATATAGATATAGATATAAATTTCCATTTTACCTCTCCCCCTTCTAAATGAAAATAAGACAAAACTGTACTTAAGAACAATTACTTTTCTCTTAAACAGCTTTTCGACGATTTGTATCAAGAAGATGAAGGGTATCCATTACTTTGTCATCTGTACCCCGTAGACATAACAACAATTACTGTACTCTCAAAGAGCATTTCAACGATATGCATCATGAAGGATATTCATTACTTTTACATTTGTACCCCTTACCCCTGTGTACCAAAATTAAAATTTTGAATATTCATGTAGAAAGTGTTTTTCCCCTTGCTTTAAAGGTCAAGTGTACAAATTTTCATCGAGATCGGACTAAAAGTGTAGATATGTATAAAGAACATGCACACATGTTCACTTTTATATATGTATGGCCGCCATCTTAAATCAAAATGCCCGATAAGGTTAACCATTTATCTAAAGTTACTAATTTGATATATGGGAGCTAACTTCTAAATTTCAAGGTTCTAGTGCAATTGGTTCCGGAGATATTGTCTTGTCGAATTTTGTATATAAATGGCCGTCATCTTGAATCAAGATGGCGGATTTTTAAAATATTTCTTAGCGAGCACCTAGGAGGTAAGAGGAACACACCTACAAAATTTCATGGTGGTAGGTCCAGTGGTTTCAGAGATATCGTGATGTGTCAGTGAGTCAGTGAGTCAGTGAGTCAGTGAGTGGTATTTGGATTTTATATATATAGATTAGGATCTTCTTTAATGATATAACATTTTTAATTATTCTCTTTGTTTGATATTATTTTTATTACTCTCTTCAAATTTTCGTTTTGCCATTATATATCACTCGTTTTTTCTTTGTTACAGGTAAGTGGCTTTTTGGAATTATTGACTCTGTCACTGGATTAAGGTACAATTTTTGTCTTTAAATATTATTATCGAGCATGCCCAAATCCTATTGAGCATACGGGTACGCTAATAAAAAAGATGTATCCCAACAGAAGCAATTTTGTAAAAAAAAAAAAAAAAAAAAAAAAAAAAATTAGCCAAGTCTCATATAAAAAGTAAGTTCTACTACACCTATACCATTATTCTGACAGCGCGGGAAAATCGAAAAAAAAAAAAAACGGGAGGGGAGCCAATGAGAGCTCGAGATTTTGGCGGGTAGTAGGCCGAGGCAACCGGGCGAACACAAATATCACTGGATAACCTTAGGATAACCACGGAGTGAATTTATTTTTTTCATCGCATATGTTGGCTAATCTGAGCTGTCAGATTTACAAAGTTTAATGGCATGAGTATAGGCCTAATTCATCCAGTAGAAGTGTAAGTTATGTTGTTTGTCTGTCTATAGGTATATTCTGTCCCTCACAAACACAAGTTTTTTCCCCATTTTCTTTTACAAATTTCTCTCCACGTTTAAATTTAAAAATATTTTCTGACTTGACAATTACGCAGCACAAAAAGTTTTAACAGTTTCCCTATGGTTTATATTAATAACTTTTTCTAAAAATAAATGTTTTGAAGTGTGACATTGCCTAGTCAGAAAATGTTTTTAAATTTAAACGTGTTCAGTGATTTGTGATTACCAAATTCTCAAATGACTTTTTAGACTACTCTATAAACCAATCAGTGCTTCTAATGAAAATTCTTCTTTAAAAAGTTAACTCGCTTATCAGTAGTGCTTTTGAGCATCCCGCGAATTAACAGCAACTTACAAACTTGCCTTGGTATCTCTTTAAATAACTTAAATGGTAAAGGATGTTAGATCAGGTGTTTCTCTTCTATACTTAAAATTGTTATCAAGAACAAAGTGACCTTAAAGCGAACAATTTTTTAATTTTTCAATAGGTAATCCCAACCAAATTGGATGTGAAATAGTGAAATTTTTTCGTTCACCGTGACTTAATCACCGGTTAACCAATTTAATTATGAAAAGTTATGAAAGAGGATAAGTAACAGTAACCATGATGCATAAGACCCTCTCATTGAAACATCTACATTCACCGAATCTAAACTAGTTTGTATTATTATGTGGACGCTTTGGGCATTACAGTAACTGTTTCTATAAGAACCTATGTTGTATCAAACGATGATATTGTAGCCGATCTCTTGTTTCGAAATAAAATTCCTTCTATTAAAAGCCTCATTCAAATTAATTTTACAATAATAGCAAGATAATAAGAACTTTTTGTACTACGTTTTTAAATTTTCTGTCATAAATTTGACACCTGTCAAAATGAAGTTTGTAAAAACGGGGCATATCGAAACGAATAAAATAACTTCGGATTTTTTCCGAACTAACTTTCCATACAGCACAATATGCTGAAGACGAATTAAATTTTGCTAAAGATTTGAAAGATGGCTAAAAGTATTAAAATAATGTATTATTATCGTGTCCTGAGCTATTCTAAAAGTTTCCAATTTCTAGCTACTCGGGTTAGTTAAAAGTTAGTTAAAAATCGATTGCAAGATTTGTACTGGACAAACAAACAAACAAGAAAGCAAGATAATAAAAACGTTGTAAAATTAGAATTGCTCCCTTTATTGTTCAATTGGATTTTTATTAATATGTAAATTTCTTATTGTAAAACATAGATCTTACATACGCTTCACTTAATTTCGTTTTTTCTATAACACCAGATGTGTTTTCTACACTTTAATAAATAATGGTTATCTTTTATTTAAGTACACTTATTTAAATTTGAGGTATAATAAATTACCTCAAAAGATTAAGGTAATTCCATAATAATTTATCTTATATTGCAGCTAGGATTTGTTTTTAACGATTCTCAAAAGTAACAAATTATAATTAAGAAAAATTATCATTTGTTCCCATTAAAAAAGTTTTTTGTGAAAAAAAAAACTAATATTTTTTTTGTTTGTTTTATACTTCGTAAGTTTTTAATTTTTTTGTAAAATGATAAATGTTAGGTTAGAAGACCTTTGTGCCAGTTCACCTTCAAGTTTTCGTGCTAATGTGATTTTTTTCATTTATTTTTTACTAGGATAGACATTGTGCCAGAAAAGTTATTCGGTCTTTATTTTACTTTGAGCAATTTACAACTGAGTTTATTTACGAGATTTACTTTTAATATCTAATTTGTTTTTGAGTTTACTTATTAAATGGTCATATTTCTTAAATTTTTCTACCCCTTAAATACTAACTTGGCTGTAAATTAAGCTGATAAAGTAAAAATCCGTCTACCTATTTTCTTTATAACGCTAACCACAGACTTTTTCCAGACTACAACTAATGTATAAGTTTGTTAGTTTTAAATTTATTAGTATCTCAATTATTTATTGTGTATAACTTTTTTTTTATTAATAGTTTACATAGATTATCCATTCGTTCTCTCGAATATACAAATCACCCAATTTTTTCCTTCATATGATTTGTTCATTGGAATAACTAATTTGTTAAAAACAAAAAACCTAAATAAGAGCGTGATATATTATGTATGTAGGTATAGTATACCCTTAACTAAAACTTAGCCGTGGAAAAAGGGTTAAGTGCTAGACCCCTTCCCAAGAAAAGTCAACTTATCAAAATTGTGATACCTACATTTGCCAAGTCTGCTCATGCTTTCATGAGCAACACTGCTCTTTCTTTAGTTCATAAGCTCAAATCCCTCCTACTTTCATGAGCATCACTGCTCTTTCTTTAGTTCATAACCTCAAATCCCTTCTACTTTCATGAGCAACACTGCTCTTTCTTTAGTTCATAACCTCAAATCCCTTCTACTTTTATGAGCAACACTGCTCTTTCTTTAGTTCATAACCTCAAATCCCTTCTACTTTCATGAGCAACACTGCTCTTCCATTTTTTTTTTTTTAATACTTTTCGAATTTCTGGCTTAAAAAGACGTTCGCAATATAGATATTACTTTAAATCAAATTATAATCATTATTAACACTGGGAGACAGACAGAGAAAAATAGACTCCAGCGCCGGGATCCCGGAGTCTATTTTTCTCTGTCTGTCTCCCAGTGTTAATAATGATTATAATTTTATTTAAATTAATTTAAACTTTCCGTAGTATGAAAATTACCAAAAACTTAAAAATTGAATATAGATAGGTCTGAAACTTTTTCCTTTTTTAAAAAATTAAGTTTTTCTTGGGGATATCATTCCTTTTTGCTGGATTCAGCATCATAGGCGTCATCTTGGTTTTTTACTTCGTGGGACTGAAGGGTACAAGGCCTGTTTTTTTTTTTTTTTTTTTTTTTTTTTTTTTTTTTTTTTTTTTTTTTTTTTTTTTTTTTTTTTTTTTTT
>KZ652102.1:70157-87230 GCA_001010745.2 Gerris buenoi
GTAGGCTCAATTGAGCAATAACAAATATCGTTCTTGTTACTTACAAACTTCCGTTACTAACATTGTTGAATAGAACAATACAACTAAATATTTTAAAATAACCAGGATAATAACAGATAATAAACTAGGAACATACACTAAAATAAATAAATAAATACATTTTACAGAACTTCAAAAATGTTAATAAAAAAATTAATTAAATTAAATTAAATTAATTAATTATTATACAGATAATATTTTTTATATTTTAAAATAATTTATGTTGAAAAGATATTCATTCTTATTTCTTATATTAATGCGGCATTGTCCAGAGGAAGTTCGGAGTGGGTTTCTCCGTACCACAGGTGTATATGGCCTAGGCCTGTGGAAGCCTCTTTGCCCTTAAAAAGTAGCGCCCCTTGAGAAGGTGGTGAGGTTGTCGTTCCTTCAAGGGCTTATCACTAACATACCACCGGCCACTAAAATCGCAATTTTCTTTTACAAAACACAATCCTGTATAAAAAAACAAGTTTCCTTAGTGATAATGTCATATTTTTTCCAAAAAATCTAAAAAATACGAAAAATGTCTACTTTTACACCCTCCGTAACTCCGGAACCGTTCACTTTAGCAAGATTATGTATAGGGTCATTTTGGTTCGCAATTTAATGGAGATTATTTTGTTATATAACTTTTTTTGCGCTAAACCGCATAGTTTTCTAAATATTTAAGAAAAATGATAAAAACTACTAATTTTCAAACTTTTACCCCCCCTCCCCCCACAACCCGACGCTCAAAATGGTGTAACTTTTTACCAAACAACATGTGGACTGTCTAGAACAATTTGGCGTTGGAGGGAAACTTTTACTTTGGATGTTTGGGTTTGGCCGTTTTTTGGGCTAATTGCACCGTACTAATATAGCTATAATCCCATGCAGAAGTTACTATATTAAATTTTTTAATATTTATTTTATGGTCGTAGAGTAGAAACAGTATTGTGAACTAACTGATTTTTTTTATTATTATTTTTTTTAATAGTGTGTGTGTGTTTATAAATAAGTTTAAACACAATCTCACACAATTTGGTCTAATAAAATAATGTGTGTTAAAATAAAAAAGGCTCTTCACGTAAAAAATATTTAATTCAGAGCAGCTTTCAGCCACTATAGTGTCATCTTTTGTCAGTGCCCAAAATTGAAAATCGTTAATTAAAACATAAAATGATGGGAGTTCAGTGATTCGTAGATCTGTTATACCAGCCTAGCGACCGGTACAAGACTATAAGTTGTTTTTCTCAAGAAAAATACAGTTTAATAGATATTGATGGAAATGAAACAAAACCGATTTTCTTCAAATTCATAAAAACAAATATGTATTTGTTGTTTATGGTTGTTGATGGTTGTTTACTATGTAGTAAACAACCATCTCTTGAACAAATTTGAACACGTTCTGATGATACTTTATGAATTTTCTCTTTATAAATTAAATATAACTAAGAACAAAATTGACGAATTTATTGAAAACATACAAAAAAAAATTGATCATCATAGTTCGGTCTTCTTACTTCTAAATTATTGAAATCATTACAACCAGGTTTGTTTTTCAGAAAAAAATAAGCCATTTAATGATTTATAAATATTTACAATTTATCTAGCGTGAAGAGTGTTGTGATTTCAGATTAGACATTATAAAATTGTGAAGACTTTTTCTCTTAAAAAAACAACAAAAAACAAACAAACTTTATTTTCAAAATCTGATTAAATTATCTCTCTTCATTGAGTTCCTTGCTTCCTAAACTTTCTCTACCATATTTTACCAAGATTTTTAGGTGAAAATAGAAAGAAAAATGTATTTTTGTCTTTACAAAGGTAAACTAAAATATTGGTTGTTATTTGGGAACAATGTTAGATAGCAGTATAGTGTCATCGATGCTATTAATCACTTGATAATACGCAACGTTTAATTCATCTATTTTTCAAAACCCGTAGTCCAACAAATCATCAATCATAAACCGAGGTTCTTCTCTGTTAATATCACAATGTTTTACTAATATTTCATATCCCTGGGAAAAATAAATGGATCATCCGATTTCGATAATTGTTTTTTCTTTTTTTCCTTGAGTTAGTCGTTCGTCTCTATTGTGAATTTTTACCATAGAAATTTTTACCATTTATTTTCCAGTTTTCTATTCGAATTTGAAGTTTTTTCATGTTTCTAGATAAAAAAAAATCCTTTTAATTTTTCATTGTTTTTATGAATAGTCATAAATCTGACCATCGTGTGTAAATGGCTTTACTTTGTATGAATCACTTAATTCGTTTTCCATTATCTCGACGTGTTTTTTTTACGTTTTTACACAATTACCCTCTCTGAATTCATAAAGTTTTTATGTAGTCAAACTAGAAGTTTCATCTATAGTTATTCACTTGAAATACAAAATAATATTGAACCCACCTGTTTCATTGATATCGTCAATGATTCGGGTTAGTTTGGCATCCATTTATATTCATTATTATATTTACAGTGAAACCAGGTTAAGTGACAAGCTGTTAAATTTTACCGATGTTATAAATAGCCGTGTATTGATTACTTTATACAATAGGTTTGTTCCGACCTCCCCTATTTCCTATTTGTACCGCCCATTTTATCGTCTCCCATATCATTCGGTAATCGTTTAGTACAAGTTTTGTACGCATGTCTATAACATTGTACTGTAGTACAAACAAGTCAGGTTCAATAGTAACGAGTTATGAGTGCGAATTCAGCTTCGCACCTCATTAAAACATTTAAGGAAACCTAACATTTAAGAAACCTTCCTTCAGACATGTGTGAAGACTGACATAACTGCGCATGTCATACAAACCAGTACTTGGTATTGTCAGAGGATAGTTTGGACCGTACAGTTAACTGTTCGCAAACGATCCCTGCTTGAGTTGAAACAGTTTGGAGGGCAGTACGAAACACTGTCACGAGCCAGGTTGGAACGGCAACTATTTATTGCGCATGCCCGTGACGATCTCGCGGACGGTAAACTTTCTACGGGTTAGACCAAACATAATAATGCAATAATATGGCCAATTCGAGACAATCGTAAAACATTTTTAATGGATAGTTTAAATGTCAGTCCCTAATGTGAG
Source organism: Gerris buenoi (assembly GCA_001010745.2). Taxonomy (NCBI): domain Eukaryota; kingdom Metazoa; phylum Arthropoda; class Insecta; order Hemiptera; family Gerridae; genus Gerris; species Gerris buenoi. The sequence goes on from KZ652102.1 coordinate 73,272, forward strand.
CTTTTATTGTTGTGATTGCGTTTGGCTTCTGAACTTATCGATGGTTGTGATGTTAACGGAAGCATCGCATCGTGGTCATTTTGAAACACGAAATTTTTGGTGGTAATATTAATTAGAATTGTAACACCATTTAAGTTCAGGTTATTCATGAATCAAACACTCCAGACATTGTTTTCTCTTTAAACTTATAAAATAATAATTTATATCAAATTATAATTATTATTATTATTGTTGAATTCTCAGATTTGTGGAAAAATTGAAAGCTTAAATTCGGGACAAGCTATCATTAACGACAGTGAAAATTATTCTTCAGTGTAGCTTAGTTGGTTGAGCGCTGTACCGGAAATATAGAGGCCCGTGGTTCGAATCCTGGCGCTGGAGTCTATTTTTATCTGTCTATTTCCCGTAGTTAATAATAACTATAATTTGATTTAAATTAAAATTTAACCTTTCCGTAGTATGAATACTGCCAAAAACGTAAAAAATGAAAAAATGATATTAATTTGATATCTGTTAATTCAAATAGATAATTAGAACTTAGCAAAAAGTTTAGTCGTAGTTTACACCTTTAATGCATGTTCTACGTTAAAGATTACATAAGAAAAGAAACTGCATTAAATAAGATCTTTTCAAACATCTAGTAAACGGTGTTTAAAAGGCAAATACGAACCTTTGTACAATCTTATTTGTGTAAGACATGTTCTTTCAGAGTTTTTTCCTGACATTTATTGTGTTTACAGGTAATTTCAAATGTATTTCATCCTTTTATTCTATCTCTTTTTTCCTCTTTAAAAGCCAGACAAACATTTTTTTGATCTTTTCTATTTTTGTGTTCTCTATTTATTTTTTTGTGTTTTGGTCAAAGGAAAATGTGGAACAACATAATGCAACCTGATGACTCTTTTTCTTTACTGTCTTCCAACCTCTAAATAAGAGGAGTCCTTTAATTTATTTTACTATTCTTTTGTATTCTTTTCTCTTATATTTCCTGTTGTCGAGTGAGGTTATCGATAGGGAAGGGAATATAGTCTTGGCTTTCTGCCTTTAATTTATTTTTAATGCTGTCCTAGGGTGACCCCCTTTACCCCTCCCCTTGTGAAGGGCACCCACAACCCACAAGGGAAAATATGGGAAGGGTGGTCTAAGTTTACCCTTAGTATTTCTTAAGAAAAAAAGTAGACTTGCTTTTGTTCAAGGCGAAATAACAAGCAAGGCTTGTTAGTGGCTTGTGGATTTTTTTTTAGAATTCATTCGTTTGGCTTCGCATCGCTTTCTTATTTTCCTTTTTCAATTCTTAAAAAAAAAAAAATCTTCTTTGCAATTTAAATAAGCATTCCTTTTTTGGGTTTCTTTTATATTTTTTTACCTTTTTCTAGAATCCTCTTTTCTTCTATCCAGGACTTACATTTTTTACAAAGTTCATTGTTTTTATGATCAAAGTTAAAAATAGGCGGAATTCATCTAAGATTTTTAATGGCCACTATGAATATTTAGGCTACTCGCCTATGGTAATACTTTCCCTTTGATTATAATTTTTGACGCTGTATTTTTATTTTTATTTTTATTTTTTTTTTACATTTCTTACAAAGTTCATTGTTTTTATGATCAAAGTTATTATTAATATAAAAATACCATTTTTGAGAACTGGTCTTATCTTCAACTTCTTTTTTTGGTTTCTGTATTCTTCACCTTAGTTCTTTCTATGTGCCAAATTTGAGGAAGTTTGAATGAAGGGAAGTGATTCAAAATTAGGGTAATAGGTGTGCGATGAAACTTACAAAGCAAAGTAATATACGACCAGTAATAATAAAAATAGGCGGAAGTCAGCTAAGACTTTTTAATGGCCGTTATAAATATTTAGGCAAAGCCTGTGGTAATGTAACTTTCAATTTGATTATAATTTTTTAATTTTTGACTCTTGAGAAGTCATCAACAGTCCAATTTTTCTGGTGTTATAAGATCTCATAACTAAAAGCATTTAGATTAGGCTTAATGACAACGAATTATCTATAACTTTTGAAGCTATTTTCTCATTTGCATCTTGATTTTTGGTGCGATTGGATTTGAGAATTGGATTAAATTTCTATTCTCTATAGCGCAATCTTCGACGGGAAATATTTCATTGTTCATTTTCACTACTGTTTTCACAGGTATTAACCGCCATTTTTGATTCCCAGTTTATCAGATCAAATTGGTATTCTTATTTTTTCTTTGGCCCAGCAGACCGCACATTTTGCATATTTATTTTATATTTTTAGTAACAGCAGAAATACTGGTGTTTTGGCAGCAAAATTTTGGTGTTTTTTGACAAAATTGCGCGGAAAATTAAACACTATCCACAAGAGTTGTATATTTTTGTAATCTAAATTTCAATACCTTTTATTTGATACCCCACTCAAAATTATTATTATTATTTTTTTTTTTTTGCGTGACTTGTATTATCCTTCATTTTAATATTTGAACAGCTGATAATTTTGAGTTCGCTATATTTTTCCTGTGAGTGCGTTAAAACGATCTTTAATACTGGAAAGTTTCATATTTCTATCTCTTTTTCATTCAAAAGTTATTGGAACCGTACAGAGTGACAGACAGACAGACACGCAGGAACGAAACTGTAAATCTTTTTTTTTTTTTTTTTGTTTTACCAACGAAACCCTAAAGTAGGAATAAAAGTCTCGAAGGAATAGTGGTTCCTATCTACGTCTATATTTTATCACTTGAAATAGAGAAAGTATATATTTTCCCCATTTTTATTGATCAAAAAGGAAAGAAGGAAAGTCTATAGAGAGTATAAAACTGAAAAGAAAAGTGACGAGTGAAGACTTCTAAGGCATCATAAGAAGAAGTGAATGAAGTAGTTGTTGTAAATAGCGGGTCGGTCGATTTTCAAGTTGAAAACTTGACATGGATTCACCTGACATCCATTTGTCATTCCTTTGTTAGTTTATTCTAAAGGGATTCTGTCACATCAAGGACAAGCTATGGACTTTTTTTTACCCCTTATACTCTTTCACAAAACAGGGCAACATAACATTATCCTCCCCCACCCCTTCTGATAAGACTCAAGTAACAGTAGACATGTTAAATTAATCACTTCTTTACTTTTTTGTTGTTGTTATTGTTTGATGTTTTTAGTTTGTGGTTGTTTTGAAGATGGTTATTTGTTTGCCTCTTTGTTAGTTTTGTTAGTTTCTTCTGATAGAGACAAATAAGTAATGAATATTTGTACTTAGTTCTTTAAAAAAATATGATTCTGGACTTTTAAAAAAAAATAAGATCCTTTTTATCCCTCTTATTTATGACTATTGAAATATAAAAATTATTATATTTCAATCAAATATGCAATCACTATAATATTTTTATTTTAAATCAAATTATAATTATTATTAACAACGGGAAACTGNATTCTGTCACATCAAGGACAAGCTATGGACTTTTTTTTACCCCTTATACTCTTTCACAAAACAGGGCAACATAACATTATCCTCCCCCACCCCTTCTGATAAGACTCAAGTAACAGTAGACATGTTAAATTAATCACTTCTTTACTTTTTTGTTGTTGTTATTGTTTGATGTTTTTAGTTTGTGGTTGTTTTGAAGATGGTTATTTGTTTGCCTCTTTGTTAGTTTTGTTAGTTTCTTCTGATAGAGACAAATAAGTAATGAATATTTGTACTTAGTTCTTTAAAAAAATATGATTCTGGACTTTTAAAAAAAAATAAGATCCTTTTTATCCCTCTTATTTATGACTATTGAAATATAAAAATTATTATATTTCAATCAAATATGCAATCACTATAATATTTTTATTATACATGCAATCAAATTGAGGATTATTACTGCAAGTTAGTAACTTATAATGTACCTTCTTTATCTGTGGATAATTGGGCCCATGCCAGGTATACGACATCATGCTTCATCAACATAAGAATATAGAAGTTTCAGAGAGGAATTTACTCCAACCCCTTTAAAACCAAAGGGTAATTTAATTATTAGAGGGTAATTTATATATTTTTAAATAATATTAACCAGTTTATAGTACGAGTATAGTATGTTAAAAAAAAGTGTAATCATAACTGAAAAGAGACAAACAAAAATATGCAAAATGTGTGGTCTGCTGAAGCCATAGAAAAAATAAGAATAGCAATTTGATCCGATTAACTGGGAAACCAAAATGACCCCATTGATACCCATCAATCGAAAACTACTCATGAGTAAGATTACACAAAAATCAAAACGAGTCAAAGTAACTACTCCTTCAATTCTCAGTAGGATCTCCTTATTTTATCACATACATATATAATTATAACCATCCATCCAATAACAAAGACGAGAGGAATTTATTTCCTGCAATAATTGGCTCATTAAAATTTTATATTTTCCTATTTTATTATTTTTACTTTTTCATGTACATTCTCATCGATGTTTTTAGAAAAATATATTTTTTATTGCATTTATAAGTCGGAATATACACAAAAATAATGTCCCCTCCCAACTACCCTGTAAAAATGTTACTATTCCTAAAATATTGAAATATTTCACGCTAAACTTATTTTAGCCCGATGAAATTTTTCGGGAAAAAAAAATTTTTTTGTTATTACCGAAAAATGAAATCATAACAAAATAATAATAATTATAATAACCATGAAAAATTATAAAATAATTATAAAACTACGAACACTTTACTATAGTAACACGTGGAAGTATTGTAATTTTCTGTTGTTACTAGAAATAAGAGAAATGCAATTTGATCTGATCAACTGGAAATCCATTACGGCGGATAATTTGCCACGCGAATAAAAAATTGAATGGGTATCAAATGCAAGGTATTAAAAAGCAGATTACAAAAATACACAACCCTTGTGTAAATTTTTTCATTTTCTACGCCATTTTTGTCCAAAAGCATCAACATTTTTCGCCCCACCCTTACTCTAACTAATTTCATGATCACAGTTCCAATGAAACCCTTTTTATTTGGGACTTTACGCACAACATTTTATAGTGGACTTTTTTTTTCGTAGAATCTCTATTTTACTCCCATCTTTCTCTGTATTAACATCTAATTAGTAGAGCTTACTGTTACTTTTTTTTTTAGCCTTAATTTTTTTCTTAGAACCTCTCTACAATCTTTACGACTGGCTTGCCTGGTCTACAGTAACAAAACCATAAATAATTGAATTAATTTTTTTCAGTCATGACAAAAAAATTAACATATAGTTAGCAGAGCTTATTTTTGCCTTTTTTTAAACTTGCTTTTTTTAATTTCTGTTACATCTTTAGATTGTTACTCCCATATGTGTTTTTAGAGTATAAATGGCTTTAACAAAATAACTATTAATACAAAGTGATGTTTAGTCCTATGTACATTGGGACAAAGGAATATCGCTCTTGTGTTTTTATAAGGGGAGTAACAGTCTAAAAAAGAACATTTCATAAACCTTTTTTAAATTGTTACTCCCCTCTGATTTCTTTATAAGAGAAGTAATAATCTAAAGAAGTGCCAAATTTCTATTGTTTATTTTACGAAAAAATCTAGGAATTCGTTTTAAAATCATTAGTTACGATTTTATCAATTCTTAGGGGCCACATTAGTGGGTTTGGTTAGATATTTAAATAAAGTTCATAATTCCTACTTAGTTTTAATTCATTTAATTATTAAGTAATTTGTTTTATTTTTTTAATTTGTCACAGCTATGAAAAGGTACTAGAGTGATATTTATTAATAATGTTGATGACTTAAGCCGATTTATTAAGTATTTATATTTAGTTACTCGTAAAATTACTTTTTTTCTTTACCATAACCAATTTTTTAAAAAATGGTTTCATTTCTATTCATAAATTCATATAAGACTGCCATATTTTTTATTTGTAGATAAAAGTTAAATTTCCTAAACATGAATTATACAGTCAGTAAGTTTTAAATTAAATACAACCGTACAGTAAAAATATTAAATTTAATTGATATCCTAATAGGAAAATCAGGAAAAAAAACCTCAAGGAACAAGCCTTCATCTCCTCCCTAGAAACTAATTGAATCCGAAAAACAAAAATTTGAATAACAAAATAAAGGCAATTATCATTTAAATAACAAATTGAGAGAAGAGTAAATCTAAAATAAGCCACTGCTGAATAATTCCGGGTAATTTACGACTTGCTTGCCTCCGCTACATTTAAAAACATTAATAATTGAATTAATTTTTTTCAGACATGATAAAAAAATAATTTTCTAAGACACGAGAATTTTCAGTGTAACAATTAAAAATGTTACGTGAGGATTTTTTTTTTGTTGGTTAAAAAAAGTGTTTTAAAAGCTTTATATTATGCTAGGGCATGGAAATAAAAAGTTTTCCTTTAGATAATTAAAATTTAGTTCAAGACAATGGGAACATATTAACTACATAGTCTCTAATAAACTTGACATTCTTTGTGTTAGGTAAAGTTTAAACTCGATAGCATGATTGTTTAGTAAAGATAAACAGTTTAGGATATTTTTTTTTTTTAAAAACGTTATGTATAGTGAATTATTTACAAGAAACTTTTTTTTAGATCAAAGTTTTTCTCAGGTGTAGTTAAAACTAACTTGAAAGTCAAATAGATTGAAAAAAAGAAAGAGTAAATAAAGAAAAAAACTTCCCTTCAAAATCGATAATGTATCAATAAATAATCGGATAAGGTAATCCTATGAGTACTGACCCTCTTATTGGATTAACGGTAATTTAGCTAGGTCAAATGAAAATTTAATCAATTGTAACCTTTTACAATTTAATTATAAAATATTAATTATGTCATATTGTTTTCTCGTACTTTGCAATTGCAATTTTTTTTATGTAAGGAAAAAAAAGATAGGGGATATAAGGTTTATTTTCATAATAACAAGAACAGCGTCGACTTTTTTGTCGTCGTTAATCGGTACTTCTTTAGATTGTTACTCCCCTATGTTTTTTTTAGGATATAAATGACTTTGACCTAATACCGATTAATAGAGAGGTGTTAGAGAGTTAGATTAGGAGAGATAGATATGTTTTGTCCAATGTTCTTTTGGACAAAAGAATATCAGACTTTTGTTTTTATAAGGTGAGTAACAGTCTAAAGAAGTGCCCGTTACTCGTGGAAAGATATATGTGTAGGAGGTGTTAGAGGTAGATATAATTCGTTTTGAAACGATTTTTAAGTAACTTGGTGCGTAGGCTTCCGCGAGTAGACTCGTAATAAACAGCTTGGTTTTCCGGTGGAATCCGCGTCTCGAAGGGGATGATGTCCGACGTTTCGCTTCCACTACTGGAAGCATCTTCAGCCGCTGGTTAGTACCTGTGCCAAGGAGAAAGCAAGAAGCGGCGCCGCGGTCGCTTCTGGACTTCAAACATCACCCGCTCCACAAAGGAACACCGACAAAGACGACACCTGCCCGATTGCGTCATCCCGACAAAGGATAACCCTGACTTAAGAAACTCCCGGTGAATCTAGGTATAATCTACGCTCCAGGAAGCAACTATAAATACGCCGTCCTTCTCTCCAGTTGTCAGTATGTCTTGTTGTTGTTTCAAGTAAACATCACGATGCACCAAACCCCTGAACATGCTTCCAGTAGTGGAAGCGAAACGTCAGACTTCATCCCCTTCGAGTCGCGGATTCCACCGAAAAAACCAAGCTGTTTTACAAATTTTTAAAAATTACAATTTTTAAGTAGTTTATTTTTTATTTAATTTATTTACCTACCACGTCTATTGTGTAGTTTTTAAAATTATGTTGGTTCTCTTATTATACCTAAATGATCCAGCTCCTTTATTTTTTTCCTGTAATATTGTTGCTTGTTGTGTTGTCTAGAGTTATGTTTGTTAGGTGATTTTGGTTTCCTTCTGCTGTTGGTATTCCAGTTGTCATTTCCTGTTGTCTCCTCCGTTCTGATTGTACAATAATTTATTCACTTTTCCACGTTGTGGTTTTTCTCTTTGTCTGTCGTAATTTTCTGTCAGCTCATTTAATTGAAAAAGTGTAGATTTTAACGTACTCTAAAACATAATACACATAATATGTATATTGTTTACTTTTATTTATAGTTAAAGAAATGAGCTATAAAGATCACTAAAGGACCTTGATCATTTTATGATTGATTTTCTTTTCATTCTTTGTTATACTATTAAATGTAGGAAAGGGACTGTTTTAAATAAACAAACGTTTAAATCCAGACATCTATTCCTTTTTTCAAGTAGAAAAAAGGGATGGGGACCTTGGTGTAAAGGTTTTTTCTCTTTTTCTTATTTATAGAAGGGATAGTAGGAAATAGGATTGAAGTTTTCACCGGGAGAAGGGAATGCAGGATTTGTTTCTCGTCTATTTCCTCGCAGAGTGTTAGAGGCCGGCCTCTGGAGAGAGGAAAGCGTCAGTTGAGCTCTAACTCGACTACAACTTATAGCTTCCAGGTGAAAAGGAACAAGTACCGGTGACACCTCAATTCTACACAAACCTCTTCTTCTCTCCTCAAAAAGTCACATCCTTATCTTACAAACAGGAAACAAATAAAATACAAAAAAAATCCTTTACTTTCTATTCCATTCGATCGTTTATATTTCAATTTATTTTCATTCCTAAGCTCGTTCTTGCTCTATGTATATTCGATATTTATTTGATTCTTTAAGGTCTTAGACTTTCTTTAAAGCCTTAGATAAAGTTTATGGTTATACTGAAATGAAATATAGGTATAATTATATGGCACTTCCTTAGATTGTTACTCCCTTATAAAAAACAAAAAAAAACAGAGGGGAGTAACAATCTAAAGAAGGTGAACAGAATGTTCTTCTTTAGACTGTTAATCCCCTTTAAAAAAAGAAAAAAAGAGGGGAGTAACATTCTAAAGTAGGTGTACAGAATGATCTTCTTTAGACTGTTAATCCCCTTATAAAAAACAAAAGTATAATATTTCTTTGTCCTAAAGTACATTGGACTAAAAAGCCCTTTGTCGTAATAGTTATTTAGTCTAAGTCAATTGTATTCTGAAACAACATGGGGAGTAACAATCTAAAGGAGTACCAATTATATTAGGTTTTTAATCAGACAGGCAAATTACCTTTAAAACTTAGCTATTATTTGTCTTATTTTGACCTTTTGCTTCAGTTTGGGCTAATCATGGAACGATAAGCAATTCTCATTTTATGTATCTACTTATAGTTATTTACGCAACAAGGGAGAGAAGTATGTTTTCCTGCTCGAGGTTAAGTTTTCTCCTGAGGCACCGCCGAAGGAGGCCTTAGGCCAAGGGGAGATAACTGTAGTATTATTATTTAGAGATAATCCCGAGAGCAGAAATACTTCGATCCATGTTGCGTATTAAATTTTATCTACGACTAGTGCACCATGGATAATAGCTATTAAGTTTGTAGGTATAAAAGTTTTACCAACAAATTCATGTAATAAACACCTTAAACTGATATTTAGTTACTTGATTTATTAAAATAACAATTTTAATATTAAATATATACGTTTTTAATTTAATTACGTTTAGTTTGTTTTTTTAATTTAAAGACTTTGTATGATAACCTAAAGTAACCTTTCCGAAAAATTAGTAAACAAAACAGCTAAAAAAACATTACTACCAACATAATACTTAAAATTTACCTAAAAAAAATACCTTTTAAGTTGGTATGATTGTTTTTTCACTCCCAAGGGAGGGAAGTAACACTTACCTCCCTGTTATTAGCAATGTGAAGTCCATTTACAATGCAAGTCGTAGATAAAATTCATTTAGTTTTTGTTAATTGCTGCTCAGCTAATACCTCATACAGTTGACTGATCAGTAAGTCATCACATCAGTCAACTGTGTCAATAACTCATTGGATTAGTCAGTTAACAAACATCCGATACAGTGGACAACATATATCAGTTAATTTTCGCGATGTTCCATATTTTCATATGAAATAGAAATTTGGAATAGTATCGAAACAAAATTATTAAGAATATTTTTTCTTGAATAATAATCGAACTTTAGTCCGGTTTCCTTTTGTTCGATTTTAGAAAATTGTATTTTTTTGGGTACAGGGTACATTTCAAACAAAAAATAACACTGTAAATCTTCTTTTAGAACAAGCAGGAGATTTCATGAAGAGTGGTATTTCTTCGATAATTTGTATTTTTTTGAATTTACACGTATCTATGTTCTACACTCCATCTGTCCAAATGCATATGTATAAATTTAAAACGGTTACCTTAAGAAATAATGTTTAACAATAAGAAATTAAAAAAGTCGGAAATCTAAGTATCAACAAAAAATTTTTTTCTTATTGTAATCTGGCCAGTAGTTGCGACTGCACGGACGACTATTTATAGAATAACACTTTGTTAGACTCAAGCGACTTCAAGACAGTGCAAAATCCATAAAAATCTCAAAATAGAATCACAATACGTTCTGTTTTATATACTACATTTTTATATGAGAAAGTAAAATGAAGGCAGATAGATTTACGATTTAAAAATGAGTTTTATCTTGCAAATCATTAAGACCCAACATTTATCAAATCATATTTAATTCCACTGAAGAGATAATGAACTAAAATAATTTCTTTGATTAGTGAGAATTTCTAAAGAGTTTTTTTATTAAATGAAGAGACAAAAGATTTTATACTGTGAATAAGCATTTGTTTTGCGTCCCTATATTATAATATTGGGTATACGTTTTCTTGTGTACAGTTCGCTTATATGTTTAAATATGTATTGTATAATCCAGGTTTTTTATTTGGTCTTTCAATTCTCTCCTTTTGTGTTCTTTTTTTCTCTGGAAGCGTACAGTAAAGAAACAAAACCAAATTTTCTCTTTTATTTTATTCTTTCAAAAAAAAATTGTCTTTTTTCCTAATTCTTTTTTTTTTTTTTTTTTTGTGTCCATGACAAAAATATATAGAAGAGAACCTTTCAACAATGACATAATATCTAAATCCCCTGTCTAAAAAAGACGGAGTGGGGGGTTTTTTCCCCTCCATTTTTTTGGAGGGATTGTGGGTGGGAAGAATGGATTGTGTGATTGTGCCGATGGAATGGAGGGTACGTACGGAAAAGGTTTCTTTTTTTTTTATTCATTGTTATAAAATGCAACGCTATAATCAATCAATGTCGAATAAGGGGTGGGAAAAACTGGACAAAACGGTTGAATTTGACAAATAACACGAGTTTCTATGACATTACAATCCCTCGACTCAAAAAAAGAAGAAACAAATCTATTCCAGTGCAATAGGAATTTTCTTTATCTAGGAAATGGAATTAAACTGTAAAAACCCCGATTGTGTCAAGAAATAGAAAGGTTATGATGGATTCATTTGTGTTAATTTTTTTTCGATATGAACCATTAATAAGTTGATTATATATGTATAATCTAGTCAAAGTAACTAAAAATTACATTATAAATTATGCATGTGTGCACAGCTTCAAAATATTGACTGGTTGTATATAGATTCACACTCACGTACATTTGTTTTTTAAACTTATACGTAAAAACTATTTACCCTTAAATGAATTAAATTTAACTAAATCTTTAAGTTCAGATTAGAAGTAATAATATAATATCAAATGAGGATATCCCTACCGTTGATACTTGCTTGATCTGGAGATCACTGGACTTGTTTCGGCTAAACGCCATCTTCAGCAGAGTCGAAGTCTCTCGTAGCACTGAACTCACTCATCGAGTCTACATGAGAGAATGAAGAAATGATCAGAAAATGATCTTCATTCTCTCATGTAGACTCGAAGAGTGTGTTGAGTTCTACGAGAAACTTCGACTCTGCTGAAGATGGCGTTTAGCCGAAACCGGTCCAGTGATCTCCAGATCAAGCAAGTATCGACGGTGACGGTAAGGATATCCTCATTTGATAACTTACGAACTTGCGGTAGTAACTTACAATTTGACAATAATATAATACTTTTTTGGGATCTGTTGGCAAAACTTATTTTTATTTTTTTTTTTTTTTTTTTTTTAAGAACCTTAAATTTCTTACGTTTGTCTGTCTTGAGGTTATTAAAGGTTATATCTCTTAAAAGCCATCTAAAGTTTTAAAATACCACCCAATAACTGTTCGTTTTCTCGGTTTAACAATAGACTCAAAATTAAGTTCACTCCTTCAACGTAGCCAATTTATGTAGTGATACATCAAATAAGCTCTATATACTCAGAGTACTTCGGAAATATTCTAGACCACCTAGTTCAGCTCTATCAGGCTATCATTCACTCTAGAATGACATAGTGTATTCTAGTCTGGGGTAATTCTACTTATCTGAAACATGAACTCAGAATACAGAAACGTGCCTTGAGAATCATTACCAAATCACATCCCCTTAAATCCTGTGAACCTATCTTTCAGGAACTTGAAAAATCTTGACAGTTTTTGCTCAATTTATCCACACTACAATTCTTGCTGTTCATCCACTAGTTTAAAACAAAAAACTACAACACAAGGCATTCTAAAGATTAAGTAAAGTAAACTCCTCTCTTAAGTAACTCCTTTTAAAAGACTAGAAAGGACTAGGAAAAATCCAGAAGTGATCGAAATAAAGATTTACAACCAACTTCCTGATATAAGTTAAGATTATAATATAATAATAATAATATATTGCCGCTAATGACCCAAGTGCAGTCGAAGCGGGAAAAAAAAAATAAATAAATAAATAAATAAAAATATATTTGTTTAAATTACAAAAAAGACTTGTAATAATAAAATATTTATTATATATCTATATAGTTATACCTGATAGACACAACTGCAGATATATAATAATTATAAAATACCTAACATGATCATTTGAAATGTTGAAGTTATTTTATGTGTATAACCCAAATACAGAAACAAATATCGGTGAGTTCCATGTGGGGTTTAACGGAACTGTGTCAGGGGGTATTAAATGAAAGGGGAGAACGCCTGAAGTGAAGACAAATATATTATATGTATTTGGTTTCTTTTTTTGTACCTATTAATATCTGCGCTATTTGTCCTTATAATTGCGATTTCATATCCCCCTCTAATATTTTTAACAAATAAACGAAATAAATCACAGTTATTCTTTAAGTACAAAATTTAATTGATTTCCGATTTCAAATGCATTATTTAGAAAAATAATTTAATAAAAAAGTAAAGCTCTAAATTTTTCTATAAAATAAACTTTCAATCCAACATAAAACTTAATTAACTGTACAAGAGCAATAAATCTGAATTAAAAAACTACATTCAAATTTAGCGTCAAACAAAGTTCTGCAATTACTGACCTTTTCGCCAATTGTTTTTTTTATATTTACATGAATAGAATTGAGGATTTCCTGATCATTTCTTAGATAACATTCCCTTTCTCTCGTTGCCCTTATTGATTTGTTGTAATCCTTGTTCCCTTTCTCTTAGATGGTGTTCTTGCTGAGTTGCCCCCGTATTTTTCAAGGACTAGTTTGTTTTCCCGGTAGATTTATTACTTGATGCCGGTTATTTAAACTCGACTTAAACTCCCAGCTTTTTGTTTGTCCTTCTTCCTTACAAAATGGGGCCCTTCTATAAATTATCAAAGGTTTTAATTAAGAATCATTAATTGAGCCCTTTTTTTTACTTGAGCTTAGTTTCCAAAGTTTTTCATTTTAAGTTAATTAATAAGCCTTCTTTATTAAAATTTATGTACGATGGTATTCAATATTTATATAGATAGATAGATAGATAGATACGTTCTTTATTGTCTTTGAAATATTCTAGGTTCTATAACAATTTTGTGTACATAGGGTGTTTTTACAAACATGTTATTTAATACATATATAATCTTATAATTTCTCCCATGTATATTAACTAATACCAATGCAGTGTAAAATTATTAATTTAGTAACGAGTTGAAACCATATAATTTATGTTAATTGATGTATTAAATGTATTCAATATTTATATACATACAGTGTGGTCCAAAAGTCTCCCCCCCCCCCCTTATAACTTTTGAACGGTTTGAGATAAA
>KZ652102.1:107161-139340 GCA_001010745.2 Gerris buenoi
CTTCGTTCGCGATCTATCCATATCCCGATACCACACATTCCATGAATCCTTATTAGATCATCCTAATCCTCTAGTTCAACTCCTTTCTGCCCAAAATATACCTAATAACCCTCCTCGACGCCTGAAGAGACAGTGGCCTAGAGACTTATTAAATATACGTGTATAAAATCTGTAATCATCCTCTATCTGCTATATCTTATTTATATAATATATATCTGCTATATTTTATTAATATTTTATTTATATAATTATTTAAGAATATTTAATAATTTAGTTTATTTATTCATTTATTATTTGTTTAATTAATTAATTATTATCTCATTTCTCCTCTATCTACTTTTATTATTATTTATTTATATTATAATCTTTTATGTGTAGTAACTCACGCAAAAAAGGGGAAGTCACTGGACTACTTCCTTTTACATGTCGAACAAGCCATAAAAACCATATATTAACTGTAACACTTATAACATGTTTAAAATTGTAGTTGTGTTAATCAATAAAAACAAAACAAAAAAAAAAATGGTTTAAAATAACTTGTAAAAGAACTATCATTGGTTTAAAATTAGCCAACCTATTATTCTAGTGTCCCGTTATATATGTAAAAGAGAGTAGAAGTATTATCTATACGAAAGAACATATACTAATTTTGTTCTAGAAGAAAAGAGAATATTTATTTAAATATTTTGTTTTTCGAATTCGGGCCTTAAAGGCCCTTTTACACTTTGATTAGTGCGAGTGCGAGTGTTTAGTGCAAGTGTTTAGTAAAATCACTAAATCTATTTGGAGGCGATGTGTTTAGTGTTTAGTAACTTTGCGAGTGAACTGTTAACTGTTTAGTAGACTTGCACTGTTTAGTGGATCTGCGAGTAGGCCTCCCCTCTTCAACCTAGATAGGGTTTTTTTTATTTTATAATTATACAATTTAAAAGTAAAAATGTTTAATTGATTGGTCAAAAAACTGTCACAAAGAGTCAAAAATCAAGAAAACACTACCCCTTCCACAAATAAAAATTAATAAAAAATAAATGTTCAATAAAATATAAAATTTTCCTAAAAATAAAACGACATCCTAATCACTTGCACTAATCACTAAACACTAATCACTAAATATTAAACACTAAACACTTGCAAAATTTACTAAACACTCGCACTAAACACTTGCACTAATCAAAGTGTGAACGGGCCTTTATGTATATATTTTTAAAATTAAAATGAAGAAAACATGTTTTACTGTCAAAATAAATAGACGAGTTTAAGAATAAAATAATAAGTAAAAATATTACTCATATAATATACGCTCTTCTACATATAGGTATATATACAGGTGGATAAAAAAAAAATCGCACTTTTTTTGAACACATAGTTCAGCTTCTGTAATAGATAGATACATGGGGTTTGCGTGGGTCTGAAATCTACATTCTTCTTCTTTAACTTTCATATCTATAACTTAAAAAACCATGTAATGACGATTTGAAATAGGAACTTAAAACATGTCGTTCTCCGGGTCCCAGCAATAGTTGATGGACACACATCAACGTGATTCTGGCATTTACAAAGTCTGGGTAATTCATTTTCAAGTATTTAATTGCTTACAAAGAGGGATGGAACGGGGCACCATATTGCATAAACATGTAATTTGGCATTCGATCTGCAATTTCAGGACACATAGTGCTTAACACATCTTTAATGCTTGTTATAACACTGAGGGACTCCTCCCATTTACCTACAAATGCAAATGGTAATTTATACTATCAAAACTATAATACCAGACAACGATTACTACCCGGACAACGAATTTTTTTAAAACCCTATTTCAAACCGGCTTTCACCCAATAGTTTTTAAATTATAGATATGAAATTAAAAGTAAAATAATGTATTTTCAGACCCCGCCAACCCCATATCTCTATCTATTACAAAAGCTGAGTTATAAGCGTTCAATAAAGTGAATTTTTTTTGCCCACCGTGTATAATATATATGTGTGTGTGAGTGTTCGAACGAGTCCTTATAACGAAGCTTTAAAGGTATCAGAAAATTACTGTTACAAAGAAGGGCTAAAGGTGCTATTCCCTTTTATAGCTTTCACCAAATGTGTTTGAAAGGTCATAACTCAGAATAAAAAAAATCCAGAAAAACACCATTTTGTTCAGCGAGAGGGTAAGAAAAAAAGGAAGAAAATCCAAGGGTTAACAACGAGTGAGGGATTTATATATCGACTTTACTGTGTGTCTCTAACATTAGACGTTTCTTGCTTTAGGAGCTTACTATCTCCTGATACAGGGAACGTTAGAATAATACTAAAACTAAAGAGTCACGTAATGAAAAAAAAAAGCAAAGCTATAGCTTTTTTCTTTCGGAAAGATAATAAACAACCGGAAAATATACCCCTGGAATATATAAACAAAGAACATAAAATAGGAATAAAGGTACGTTTTCCTAAACCCGACAACATCGATAGTCGTTGAACGGGGCAAAAATTATAAAGGTTTTTTCCTCCTCTCGTCTCCATTGACGCTTGCAGAATGTCCGTAGATAACTAAAATTATATGTAAACTGCTTGATAGTTTCGTGAATTTTATTATGAGCCTCAAATTAAGACTTCTTCTTGAGTATTTATTAATGGAGGAAGGGGAGAATAATAAGCTTGCCATTTGCCATTGCAGTAATGCGTGGAATAATACAATTGGAGAACCTTAAAATGAAATAATCTAACGAATTGAAATGGAGTGTACCTACACAACAAGTTTATTTTATCGCTTTGTAATTATTTTTACAAATCAAGAATTTGGAGCTAAAATTATTCGTTCTTTTAAAATCGGTGGAACTGGTTAAGGAGAAAAATTGGTCACGATTTTAAAAGGGGGACAATTCCAAATTTAGATTTAAAATTTGGTAGTTTCTTTATTTCGCCTCATGTTAATAACTTTTGTAAACATATTTGTCAAATTGCATCAAAATCAGTCCAGTAGTTTCTGGTTCAACGCGACTGCACAGACGAAAATAAAACGTGTAAAATTTATCCGAATCTGAAATGGAATTTTCGAGCCATCATGTTGTTCTTTTCTGCTTTTACTACGTATAAGATTTAGTAGAAGCGAAGAGAGTTAAGTTGTAAATGGGAAATTAATTAGTTGCCAAAAAAATTTGATTTCCTTGGAGAAACAAGTCATGTTATTTAATTAATTTTTAATACATGAGTTATAACTTATAACATATAGGTATTTGAAATCTTATAATTAAAAAGGACCGATATATTTATTATGTTGTAACGGATGTATTTGACTAGTTATATTTCATATTTTGAGTTTGAAAGATATTGAGTTATATTGAATTTAATTTTAATTCTTTTTTAAGGTGAAGAGGAGTGGAGGAGGTCATAATTAATTATCAATTTGATTATTCCCATACTATTTTTATTGCTTGTCACCTGAAAATTTCCTCTTCCATAATTAATGTTTTATAATTGAAAAATATCTTTTATAACGGAGTAAGGTAAAAAGCTAAGTGTATATAGTTAAAGGGGCATATTTTCATCAAAAAAACCTTCATCTTGCTTAAAATTAGACGAAATTTTTCATCGCTTAAAAAGTATATTTTCACCCGAGCACGTCAAACCTTGCAAAATTGCCCTGAAATCGAGTTTCCCTCCCTTAATGAAGTGTCCGAACTTGTCATTTTCCCTTATAATTACCGTAGCCGACCCTTCCTATCCTTCCTGCGAAATCGACGGATCTTGTATCAAAAACTCTTTTACAGGGCTTCGGGCTTCATATTTTTCCCCCAACCCTCTTCCAACATGAAAGCAATTAACTTAGTCTCTCACTGACAGATTTTACCCTTACCTGATCATTTTTTTTGCAACTTAGATCAATATATAATATGACTTCAATATTTCTTTTTTTTTTTTCTTTTTAACTTTTTTCCTCTTCTTAGGTTTAATAACAATTATTAAGTTTGTTCTCTCTCAAGTTTTGTACGTTCTCAATTATAAAACAAACGTAATTAGAGCTATGTAATATACATTTTAATATTAATTCATTATATAATATGAAAAATACCTTATTAGTAAGAAATGTAATTTTGTTACATCCTTATCAAATTATGACACTAGAAATTCTTTATTAATTTTATTTTATTTGAATTTTTGTGCTTAAAAAGCAACAAAAAAAACAGCAGATATTAGCCTTTGTACGTTTACGATTTTTTCATTTATTTTTTATTTTTAATTAAGAGTACTTTGTCATTATAATTGTGTTTGAAGTGCAATATGTGATTTTCTTTATTCCTTTCTTTTTAATTAAAATTAAATAAAAGATAAAAATGAGAGATTTGACGATGTAGAAGATGTAACGGAGATGAGAAATGTAACGGACCATGCAAAATAAAAAATAAACTCTACTGGAATTTTTAAAGTTGAAGGTACTATAAGATACAATAAAACCTACTTCAGTATGTTTTATAGTATACATAGATCCGTCTATGGCAGTCATCTTATAAGAGTCTTACGTCCATCACCAACATGGAATAGTCGATCACCTCCCTCTAATTTGTTTTTATTAATGTAACCCCGACATCAGGTTTGCGCCAACATTTTGCGCAAAATGATTGATCGTGTATGGGGGCCTTTAAAAGGCTGAATGCTGTTTTTTTTTTTAATAAAACCAGATTCAATTTATGGCAAACACAATTTATGTTGAAATTATTATGTATATAAATATTTGGGAAGCAAAAACACCAACAAGGATCTAGAAATATAAATAAAATCAGAGAACTAGAAATATTATGGGAGAGAATGAAAACATAAGAAACTGATTTTTTGTTTTTGTTTTTTTTTTTTGTTTTTTTGGCGCGCAGTCAAATAAAGTCAGGTCAGGTCATCTGGCTAGCATATTGGAGAGAGTACAGAAAAGGAAAGAAACAAAAAAAAATAAAGAAACACTTATTAAGAAGAAAGACTGAGAGAAAGAGGAAATAGAGATATTATTGAACAACTAGGATCTCATTAGTATAAGTAATGAATGAGTATCTAATAATAAGTACCTACTATCTAATGGTAAGTACCTACTATCTAATGATAAGTACCTACAATCCAATGATAAGTACTTAATATCTAATGATAAGTACCTACTATCTAATGATAAGTATCTACTATCTAATGATAAGTACCTTCTATCTAATCATAAGTAGGGGGAAGTAGGGCAAAATCAGGTACCATAACTGTTTTCCCCATTTATGAACTTCTTGGCAACGAAAAAAATATTATTTACTAACTATTTTCTTTAGACACATTTGGACTACCAAAATTTAACCGAATTTGCCAATATAATTTACTTATAAGGTCCTGAGAATAAATTTTGTGGATTTAGTCAAAATCAGAATTTTAATGAATGGTAGGGTAAAACCGGGTACTTAAGAAAATCAATCATTTTTAACTGCTATGGCCAATGTATGGTTAATTTATTTATTATTTATCAAAATCTATCATGTTGAAACATTAGTTTGAAGAGACATTTTCACAGAAGTCACAAACAAATCCTCTCTCTCCCTTATAAGCTCTACAGTGCTCATGAGCCAGAAGTTGCACTCGTTACACCTTATCTAGATCATAGTCAGAATAAAGTTCATTACAAACGATATCATTTGTTGATTAATAAACAAAACAGTTGTTATTCACCATACAAATACAATTTAGGGGTAATATCGGGTACTACCCGGTATTACCCCAAAGGGTGTTTTATAAAACAAATGGCTGCCGTTCATTAACAGGTGATAGCAAAAATCTCACACTGGTGTCTAATTATTCTATTTAAACTGCATATTGAAGAGGTTTACTTTCAACGCATTTAATGTAAGGGCTCTTTGCTAACACCACAAACAAAATCTTGTTAAAATAAACTGGCAAAAAATTTTAAGTACGTGCTGAATAAAACAAACGATGTTTCTTATTTCATTAACTATTACAAACATACTGAGAGGCATCAAGGATTGAGTTGACTGCATCACAAGATTAATAGCAGCACTAGTGTAGGAAAAATTGGGGTACCCGGTTTGACCCGCCTACCCGGTTTTACCCTACTTTCCCCTACCTACTATCTAATGATAAGTACCTACAATTAAGCAATAAAGATATGAAGACTAAAGAAAATAAAATTATGGAAAATATAGAGAAGGGCGAAGAACTACCCAAAAGAAGACAAACCTAAGATTTAATAGTAAACAAAGGGAAGAATAAGAATACTTGTTATACTCATTTCCTAAAAAGAAAGAGAGAATTCAATAAAGAATATGCAGATTTATATAAGATAGAAGAGAGAATAAGATATTTGTTGAAAGATTTTTTCAGAAAAGTAGAATTGACGTCGAAGGAATGAATCAGAATCAATATGGGAGTCATTAAGGAGAGTGAAACCCCCACGGTCAGGTCACATTCAAATCAAAGCGATACAAATACAAATGGAATATCACTTTTTTTCTCTTTTTCAATCCCCTCTCTTTTCCCCTCTTTTCATCCAATTTTTTAACCCCCCCCCCCCCCCCCCCACNCTTTTTCTTCCTCTTTGTCACCCATCTATTTTTTTGTTCACTGAAGTCCATTTTCACCTTTACAATAACTCTGATTTTTTTTTTTTTTTTTTTCCATTCCATCCTTCATGTACAACAACAAATAATACATCTCTCCCTCACTTTTGTGTTTAAAAAAAAAATCTCTAAAAAAGAATTGAATATAAATCAATAGTAAACAATGATTTTTGTTTTAACAAAAAAGAAAAGAAAAACAAAGTACAAAAAAAATAAAAGTAAGGTCTATCAAAAATTGAAATCATTGATGTCAAAATGAATCTTGTTCAAAAATATTTTTGTTTAAATATTATTCATTTCTTAAAAGTATAAAAGTAGACTGTCAATTATGATGGAACATACCTATAGCTTCTTCGTGTCCTACTAATGTTTGAATGGCCATACCAGTATTTAATGAAATAAAATAAGGTAGATTTCAAATGATAAGTGTTAAGGCCCAATACACGGTCAAAATTGTCGCGCAAACATCGTGTGTTTGCTAACATTTTGGCTGTGTATGGGGCTGTTTAGTTTAATGTTCTTGTATAGCCTAAATTTGCCCAACATCAGGTTTGCGCAAAATTTTTTGATCGTGTATGGGGCCTTTACTATAAGATTAGCTTTGACCTATGCACGTGAGCAACTGATGTGCGCAGAAAGTTGAAATTAATATGGGCCATCTGTGGCTGTCTCTTATACTCCTTTATTTATTTAAAATTAGCGTTGTAAAATAATAGCACAAACAGAAGCATAGATAGATAGAATATAAAAAAAAAACAAATAACGAGGAGAAAAGAAATAGGTAAAGGGAATAAATAAATTTAAAATACAAAAAAAAACAAAGTTTACTAAAAATATCATTTTTTAGATTATTTTATATAGAAGCACTAGCATAGTCGATATATATTTATTATTATTACTTACCTTGGCACGCATATATATTATACGCATACGCGTGTAATCTAATTATGATAATGAAACTATAATGCTCTCTCTATAAAGACGATAGCTTTAAATAAGTTTACTGCTATTTTTTGTTAATCCAGATATAAGTTTCAGCCTATGGTTCTAAAAACATTAAAAGTACTACGACATAGACATTTTAACTATCAATCTTAAGCTTTATTAAGGTCATAGTTTCTTCATAAAAGTCTACTCTATAATTTATTAAATTCTTCTTGTCTTTAGGGGTAAATAATCACTCAATTGAAATTGATTAGAATATGATATTTTGGGTCGTCTTCAAACCTGTAATTCTATTGTCTACTGTATAATAACTCTAGGAATTTAGGCTAATGTATCAGCCTATATTTCTACAAAATTTAAAATTCCTACTTTTATACCACAGCATCCACAGTGGCTGGTTTTGTTCCCCATTTCACCTATGGAATTTCCATTACAAAGCCTTTTTTAACTGGATTATTCATGCTCACTTTAAGATATTCCCTTAAATATTTAAATTATGATATAATTTTTAGTTTGATCATAAACTTTCTTTTGATACGTTTCGTTCTTTTATAAAACATTATTTGTCGTATTTTTTTAAAAAAAATGTATAGAAGAAAAAATAAATAAATACACAATTATAAAACTAAACAAAAAAATCACAGGGAAGTACTTGCCCCAAGTACTTTTTAGGGTTTTGTAGATGAGTAAGCATACCCATTATGTAATTATGATTTCTGGTCTTCGATCTCAAGAGTCCGGGTTCGATTCCCCGGGGGGTCACAATGTTTTTTATCAGTAATAAACCAATAAGGAATGCAAACTTTAAAAAAGCAAATATATATTTGTGTCCTACTCTTCAGCAGCTTTCATTTGATACCCAACTCAAAATTTTTGAAAAATAAAATTTTGGGCGCACCCCAAATTTTTGCGCACAAAATTGACAATTTTTAAAATCTTTGAATGAACTCCCGGAAATATCATCGCCCTAATATAAGGTATTAGCATGAATTATTTCGAAATTTTAGCACCAGCCGATCTATAGTGGTTGGGGGGGGGACAATTTTTTTTGGGTATATTTTGATTTTTTCCCCCTATAAGGAATGCAAAATTTGAAAAAGCATATATATATTTGTGTCCTACTCTTCAGCAGCTTTCATTTGATACCCAACTCAAAATTTTTGAAAAATAAAATTTTGGGCGCACCCCAAATTTTTGCGCACAAAATTGACAATTTTTAAAATCTTTGAATGAACTCCCGGAAATATCATCGCCCTAATATAAGGTATTAGCATGAATTATTTCGAAATTTTAGCACCAGCCGATCTATAGTGGTTGGGGGGGGGACAATTTTTTTTGGGTATATTTTGATTTTTTCCCCCTATAAGGAATGCAAAATTTGAAAAAGCATATATATATTTGTGTCCTACTCTTCAGCAGCTTTCATTTGATACCCAACTCAAAATTTTAAAAAAATAAAATTTTGGGCGCACTTCACTATTTCGCGCCCAAAATTGACAATTTTTAAAAATTTGGGATCAACTCCCGGAATTTTCATCGCCCAACAATAAGGCATTAGCATGAATTATTTCGAAATTTTAGCACCAGCCAATCTATAGTGGTTGGGGGGGGGAAATTTTTTTTTGGGTATATTTTGATTTTTTTCCCCTATAAGGAATGCAAAATTTAAAAAAGCATATATATATTTGTGTTCTACTCTTCAGCAGCTTTCATTTGATACCCCACTCAAAAATTTAAAAAAATGTAAATTTTTGAGTTTACCACATTTTTTTGAATTGCGCATGCGCAAATCTAATTATGGACTTCTGTATATTTTTCCTCTGGTTGGGTCAAAAAGTTGCACCAGGGTTCCAAATTTCAGCACTTTCGCTTGAACGGTTCGGGCCCTATGAACCAAAGAGCGACGGACAGACGGACACATCACCCTCGGCATAAGGGTTTTGAGAAGTATCTACAAAACCCTAAAAAGATAAATTACTTTTAAAGTCTATAATAATTAATTTTAAAAAATAATACACTTATATTAATATAAATCACTATGTATGGCATTATTTATTTTTCTCCTTGAAATTTAATAAAAAAAAAACAGCAATAATATAGATAGATATATTTATATGAAAAATAGAGAAAAGCCAGGGAAATCAAGGAGATAAAATGTTCTCTATAATAAATTGCATAGAAGAGAAATGGCAAGACGGGGAACATGTGAAAGCTTTATTGGAAAATGAGATTATATATAGATGAAGATACAAGGCAACATGAAGACAGTGTTGGGTAAAAGGAGAGAGAAGTTAGTAATAGTAAAAAGAACAGAGAAAGAGATGGGACGAGGAAAAGCAGCTTAGTGGTAGCAGAGGTTCAAGTATTTATATTCCATCTCTTAGTCTAGGAACCTAGTATAGGAAGAACTATACATAGCTTATGATTTCGATTTAGCATTAAATCCAAGAAAAAATGTCAGCATCTCATTGGTCATTTAACCTTATCAAATCCCTTATCTATACATCTATTGTATTTATAATTATAATAATAATAAAAAATTAAAACAAATATTTTTAAAAACAAGCTTTTATTCGTATTCTTTTCAGCAACACCTTGTATTTGATAACCATATCATGGGCGTGCTTAAAAAATAACTAGTATGCCACCTTGGGCTGTCCACCACATTGGATTTTGAATTACGTAACTTAGATAACCCTGCATTGTCATCTAAACTAAACGTGTATGCAAAAATTCAATTCAATCGGTTGAGGATAACTGCTTTAAAATTCAGTTGACAGATTTGATCCGATCATACATACATACAAATATTTCAAGTCAAATAAAAGCTTATAAAAACGTCTGCCAATTATGATGCCATATAGCTTCCCCTGGTCACATGTGTAAAAAATAAAGAACACTTTACAACTTGTTTCAACAAAGAGCTTTCACAACAATTTTTTGTGAAAGACAGTCACAGATAAAAAATGTTCATGTTTATATCTAAAACGCATTTCTGTTAAAGAAATTTTGATTGGGGACAAGAAAAAACTATTGGAATCATAACATTTGTTATCATCAGCAACATTGCCTATATGGTTAACAACCATGACAGGATTTGCTTTAAAGTGATGTATAAAGACTTTATATAAAGAAAGCGAATAAATTACAAAACGTTGAGTTCAAACATATTTAATGAAAATTATTTTGATGGAAACATGAAGTTTATACTTAATAAATAGTTTTTAATTGAAAGAGTTTATAAATATTAATTAAAGTTGTCGAAAATGGCATGTATCCAAATGATATAGTTTTGCATTATACTGAATTAAAGTTTTCTTCTTTTTTATTTTATTTTACATTTTGTTTTTTATATATTTAAGTTAAACATAATCTCAGCAGAATCCATATATTTTCTTTTAAACTCTCTCGGTTGAAATAGAAACGAGAAAAAAAATGAATCCTGCTTGTCTCAGTTAATCCAATTCTACACCTGAAAAAAAGCTTTAAACCGAGATGAAAAATAATAAAAATAAATAGAATAAAAAGGAGCTTTAGAAATAAGATAGCCTTAAAGGCTTTTCATTCCAGATACAGTTTATGTTAATATGACGACATTGTTTAGTTTAGAGATAGAAAAGGATTAAACACAATGAAATATCACGTATAAATTACACTGAGTACAGGTAAATTGAGTTTTGTATGAATGTGGTTGGGCAATTTATAGCCAAGGTTAGGTATGAACCTGTGTACAAGAGAGTAGGCTTGCAGAGCTAACGTTCTGTGGTTTAAACATTAACACATTCTGCCTCCCATTCTCCGAGATAGCGTGCGATTCCAACACCTGTATCTCCCCAGCTCAGTACTGAAAACTCAGTTTACTCTTTAGAGTCTTAAAATAAATAGTTATTCTTTGTCTATTGTACTAGAGTTACCGATGAGAAAGATAACTAGGAAAGAAGGAAAAACTTGTGAAGAAATAAAAACCAAAACAGAACCGTTTTATATATATCCAAACACTAACTTAGTTTTAAAAAGAATTTAGCTTTTTAGGATAAATCTACTCTAGAGTCTGTTTTAAATAACACTTATCCTTGTGTCTTCGGTTTTCTTTTGTATTATGTTTTTTTTGAGATTTTGTTTTACTTGAGTTTTTATACGTGAGTATTCCGTGTTGATTAAATTACTTATCACGTTTGTCCGGTTATCACCGAATTATACCGCTCTCCAGGTCGTGGGTTCGATCCCTTGCCGTGATGCTCTGATTTATATGGATTACTAATGCTAATGATCACATAATAATCGCTTCGGCGTTACAATATACACAGGTATGATGTGTGAAGTGACTGGAACTCTCTACTACGGGGATAGTAAAATGGGCCCAAAATATGGCCCAATTTCTAGGTTCAAACAAGTGGTTCGTCCAACTCGTCTAGTATACAAGGCCCTTTTTACTACTACTACTACTACTACTACTAGATAGCTTGGTTGCTTTATAGAAGTCTTGGTGGTTCTAATTCTTAAATCGATTAATTTAAAACTAAGTTAAAATAAAATTTATTTTGTATTACTCGAGGAAATAGAAATAGAAAAAAAGTTTTAATTAAAATGTAAAATTAGTGCGATTTATTAAATTTAGGACCAGGTGGAGTCAATTTCCCCGACGCTTAATTTAAATTAGTTTCACCTAGATTATAATATAATTGTAGATACATACTCTATAATTAATTATATTTTCCGAGGATATTTTATAATTTACTTATTGAAAACACCACCTGAAAATCTCTATTTTATTCAATTTATAAAATAATTTATTAGATTCTTGTTCCGGTAAACTTCTACGTTCCGGTAAACTAATATATTTTTTTTAATCAATTTCTTTATTGGCAAAAGTTAACAATAGTAAGGGTAACTGCATCCATTTTATAAGGATTTTAATTGGACAACGTGGGTAGTAACAATTTTCAAGGTCATTTTGTTCCTAATGCAGCTGCGGCTTACTTTTGTAGAGCCAACCCAGCATTTGCTTAGTTGATTGAGGAAATCTCTGAAAGCTCAAATCAGGTTGGCCAACTAATATCTTAATACTCAAAAATTTTATCTCAATCTGTGTTTGTACCAAACTTGGTATAATATTTGTTTGGGGTTGCATATAAATTAGGGGTGACTAATAGAAATTAACAATAAATCACATTCTTGCAATATATTTATATTCCTAATTATATGTTATTCCTATTTATTTTTAAAACATTATTAATAGTTTATTTCCCGATCAAACCTTGATGGAAACTAATAAATTGATATACTACAGGTGTGGAATAACATTAATTTCTAATCTTAGAGGAATAACCCTAAAGGTGTGATTTACGTTCGAGACAGATTGTGTTATTCCTTTAATAAGATGACCTCCACTGACGCTCTCATATCTAACTTATTTATATATTTTTTTTTTTAGTAGTCTATATAAGGTTTATAGTTAACTATAGTAAGGGTAACTGCAACCATTTTAAATAAGGATTTTAATTGGACAAAATATACTTTGGTTATTATATACTTGTTCAAAAACGCTATATTTCAACCTCTTTATTGACTCCAATCCTCTTATTAGGAGTATTATAGCAAAAAATATTATATGGTAATTGTTTGAGTAACTTATGTATTGGAATAGTTATAAAGAGATCTAATTGCCTGGAATCTGGCGTAAAATGCTTGTTTGGAATTTGATTTTTTTTTTGTGAAATTTGTTTTCTATATGGAGAAATCCATATAGAAAACTTATAATCCTCAAATGTGTTTATCTCCAATGTGTAGTAGCGACTCATCATGAAAGAGGTGTAGTTCAATAACCTAACAACGTCTTCATAAGTTGAAGTCGTTGTTTGGTTATTGAACTACACCTCTTTGATGATGAGTCGCTATCACACATTGAAGAACAAACACATTCAAGGATTATACGTAAGTTTTATTTAGATAGTTAAACCTAATATTGTAAGTTATCATGAAAGAGGTATAGTTCAATAACCAAAAAACGTCTTCACTCATATGAAGATGTTGTTTTTGTCCTCTTTTACGATACCTTACAATCTTAGGTTTATCTAAATAGTGACTAAATAGTGAGTCCAAAACATTTAATTAAAATTCGAATGGATTTATTAGATTAAACATAGGTACTGAAGCCATTCTAAGTCTACCATTTATTTACAGGTTGGAAAAAGAATCGTTATTTGTATGTGTCGATTAATTTTATTTAATTATTTTTAATTAATTTGTATCTTTGAATTGACTAAATTGTATATTAGTTTTATTAGGAATTTCTTCTTAAGAATATTAATAAAATAACCAGCTGAGAGTTTTTTTTTTTTTTTCTTTCCTCTTATCAAATTGTATTTTTGTCTCTTTTCATCACATCTCCCATAACCCTCTCGAGCATCCCGTGTTAAGATTCCGAGTTCCGTGTTAGCATAAGAAACTAAATAAATATACAGACTCAAATACAAGAAACCTCTACACGTTTAATAGAGCCAAGAGCCTGACATATTCTAATTAGGCTAAAGAAGCAATTCAGAATGAAACAGCTAAGATATAATGTGAATGATAGCTGCTGATCTTTACATTTACACCAAAGTAAACCTTGAAATAAATAGTTTATCTCTTAAAATATTTATTCTTAAATATTTTCATAAGCTTTTTTAATCATCGACCTAAATAAAAAATCAGTCTCAACACTCTCTAACTACAGCATTCTCATACACAGAGTGCTACTAAATTAAATAAATTAATTAAATTATTATTTGTCGCATTATAAAGCTAAATCTATATTATAAATTTCAAAAGGAGATGTTTACATTTCGTATTCGATTTTGAGCAAAATCAAATTTATTTTCATAAATATCTCGGAAACCAGATATTTCCTGGAAAAACAACTTTTAGTATTTAGAAGATGAAATTACTATTTAAATGAACCATAAAATGGCATTTTTAATCAAAATATTCGGAATATTTTGAGAAATATTTTTTTCCATGTTTCCTCAAAGTTCTGGAGGACGTCTCTTCCAAATTTAGAACTAATACTCAATTTGGGGGTCAGATGTTCTAAAAACATGTAGCATACATGTTCTTGGAACATGTATGTTATATTTAATCGAAATAGGCCCAGTAGTTTTGGCTCCGCGTCTGCACTGACGGACAGATATTTTTTTTAAAACCCAATTGGGAATTGAAAGTAGACCTTGTTACGATCAAAATCTGATACGAGTAGTTTAAGTTTGATAGAGTAGTTTTTCAAGAATTTTTTCGTTGACAAGACTATTTTTTTATATCAGTTTTGAATACATATAGGAAACAATTTAAGTATATATTAAGATACAAACTATAGCAAATTTAATGTGTTTGCTGACAATAATTGTGGTTTCCAGCTACGACCCCAAAGATGGGTCTTTTAATAATAATGGAGCTTTTTAGTTTTTTTTCTTTAGACCTTATCTTCAATAACATCATTATATTATTTTCTAATATTGATATTATTTTCTAATAGTGGAATTTCAAAATTAATAAGTTAATTTTAGCTGAGAAAAAAAATGGACTCAGGAGACACTTAAAAACGTGTGAATCCATTAAAATTATTGTTTTTATACAAACCCGTAAAGTAGCCAAATAGGGGGGGATAGAAATAGAAGGGGATAGATAGTACAGCTGTTGATAAGGGATAAATTCACTAATGGCTTGCCCTAGTGGCTTTTAAGCTAAATACGCCCCCCTAAACAACGCACTCTAAATCTTATTTTGGTCTAATAACTTAAGAATGACATAATGCTTTATAAAAACTTATGAGATCTCATTAAAAAAAAAAAACATTAAATTATGTGACTCCACTGGCAATTGAAAGTATGTTTGTGTCTCAAAATCGGATAAATTAGTTTTTATAAGATTTTGTGTTCACAAAAATGCTGTCGGACTGACACGAAATCAAATATATACTTTCTTCCTGTGTCGGAAACACTTATCTGTCAGGTAAATTTTGAATTTGGAGGAACTTTCGTACTGATTTCGTTCTTAAGAATGATCACACTATTCGTTATCTCGTTATCCGTGGCAATGTTAACACTAAAATAGAAAAACTTACTTACTTATTAATAATTAAAATGTTGGGTCGATAAGGGTGTAGATTTTGTGTTCACAAAAATGCTGTCGGACTGACACGAAATCAAATATATACTTTCTTCCTGTGTCGGAAACACTTATCTGTCAGGTAAATTTTGAATTTGGAGGAACTTTCGTACTGATTTCGTTCTTAAGAATGATCACACTATTCGTTATCTCGTTATCCGTGGCAATGTTAACACTAAAATAGAAAAACTTACTTACTTATTAATAATTAAAATGTTGGGTCGATAAGGGTGTAATAAAAGCGAAGATTATTGCATAAAAGCTATATTTCGCCCCCCTCCGGGGCATTACTTACTTACTTATTCCGTTCCACTTCTACCTCATGTAGATACTCGTGTAGATTGTAGATGATGCACAAAGGTGACGCCACAGCAGTCTGCCTGAGGCCTCTTTCCTAGCGTAACACTACTGGAACCAGGGTGTTTAGCCATGTCGCTCTGCGACGGCCTCTAGACCATCTTCCTTCATACCTCATACCTATCCTGTGGTCTCCCATCCTGACTACGACATGACCGAACCACCTCATTTTCTGTCTGACTATTCCATTCCTATTCTAGTGGCTCCTGTAGACTCGTTCTTATTGTTTGGTTCCTAACTAAATCCATAGCGTATTTCAGCAGTCTGCACTCGACTGCTCCTTTTCGGTATATACCCAAACTCACATTTAAGAGTTGGCACATAGGTCGAGTTATAAACAGCCATTTTTGTAGCGGTAGAGACTTCCCTCGTACCCAAAAATTATCTCCTATGTGGATGATATAGCCTTCCGATTGCTGCAATTCTTGTATTTAGGTCTTTGTCAGTTTTTCCATCCGCACTCAGTACTGTTCCAAGTACTAAACTAAACTC
The DNA here is from genome assembly GCA_001010745.2 of Gerris buenoi. Lineage (NCBI taxonomy): Eukaryota > Metazoa > Arthropoda > Insecta > Hemiptera > Gerridae > Gerris > Gerris buenoi. Next base: position 123,682 of record KZ652102.1, read on the forward strand.
CTCATCCTGTTTTATAACGCTCTGCTTGGACCGTTATCCTGTGCCGATTATGTTCTCTACTGATACTCTCAGTCTTAGCTGTATTAATCATCAGTCCTTTCCTATGTAATGCCGCAAAATAAAAATAAAAATAAAAATATGAACATTATATAATATTTTATATTAAATGACCATTCAATTAAAAATAACCAGCATTTTAATTTAAGCAACAATTGCGACGTTAACATTAAAATTGCTAATAAAATTTAAATTATCACTTTACATTTGCATGTAGTTATGTAGTTTGTTTAATATTTGCATTTTTTATGAATCTCTAACTCCCATCTATTTTACATTTTATAAATGATAAAACACAATATTTGAGTGTGCGTAATTAACGTGTTTAGAACTGTATAGATATGCAAACTACTTATAATAAAAATAATGTCAGACGCTGAAATATTGCATAGTAAAATCATTTTAAATGTTCATGGAATATTTAAATTTTATACAATTTAAATAATTTATAAGTTCGTTTTGGTGTAGAATTTTGCGTTGGGAAAATATTTAATATTTAATGTTTTTCTACGCATACATTTAAACGGTATGAACACAATAAACTATTAAATTATTCATCCAATGTAATTTTTTATTTAAGTTTGTTGAGTGTTGTTGATGTGCCGATATTAGCATGTCAATGTGGTTTTCTCAAATTTATGCTTTAAATATTTATTTTCTTTCCTAATTTTACCTCATACTGAAAAATTCTTTACTTCCAGACTTACTTCTCTTTCTTTAAAAATATTCTTTTAAATGGGAAAATAACTTTTTGAGCTTATTTGTACAATGAAGCTAAAATGTCAAACTTACTTCGATTGCTGTGAAGATACGTTATACTAGAGTCAAAGATTTATAGAATATCTATCAAATTAATTTAGTGAAATAATGCACACCGCTAAACGCATACCTTTAAATATTCATTCAGCAGCTAATTTTTACTTTCTAATTTATATAGGGTAAATATATAGTTATTCAAATGATTATTGTATGTTAAGAGAACTCCATTGATAGTGGAATTCAGAACATCACTGAATTTGCCTGCTATTGCGTGAATAATAAACATAAACCCAGAATTAAAGCGGATGAGGTTTGTCAGCCAATTTTTACTTTTAAATTAACTTAGGGTATATATATACTATAATTAATAGTTATAATTTTAAATTATAATAATAAACTAATAAATAAATAATAATTTATTATTAATAATAAAGGCACTAAAGAAATATTGCGCAAGTTTAGCCGAATAAAGTGTGAAATCGTATTGAATAAATATTAATTTTAATTCATGTTATGGGTTACCTTAATATTATCCCTTATTCTTCATTTATCATACTTATCTAATTATTTTATTTTTATCTTTATACAATATCGCAGGTATTGTNCTAGTCAAGTGTAAATGAATGGAAGTGGAAAGAGGGGCTAGTTAGTATGCAAGCGGTGAGTATTTTACAAGCTGTATCGTGCTTCTAAATGATTTCCTTATGTAACACCTAGATTTCTTGTTTATTTCCCCCCAAGTCTCCGTGTACATAGTTGGCAACTCTTTCCGATTCCACGCAACTCTCGATAACTCTGCTACTCTACTTGGGTTCTCCCCCTCGAATCGTGCTCTCGCTCCGTTTTTGGACAAAAGCCTTGATTTGACTTATTTCATTCAAAGCGAGTTTTCTCTCGGCCTTGTTCCTTCATTATAAAACAAAGAACTAAAAAAAATCAATTTCAACATGGTACAAGATATTTTTTTTCATTTCTTTCATTTGTTTTAAACTTTTTTGTAATTTCATTGTATTTTCTGTAACAGATTTCGAAACAAATATATATATATACACACACACACATATTGTCATAAAAACCAATCTTCTCCGGCGTGGTATTGAACCTGGCCTCTCACCGTCCGCGTTTATTACTATTTTTTAAAGAACTAGATTTTTCTTAAGAAATTGACTTTTTTTGATTGATTGTTATTTAAATTGACTCTTTGGAAAGACGTCGCAACCTTTTTTTTTTCAAGAAAAAAAATTGTCCACTTTTTTTTAGGTTTGGGGAAGGGGTAGCACCTCCAAATTATAAAGATTAAATTAATTTCTCCATTTCTCCTCGGGTTATATTTCCAAATTAGGAAGCCACATGTAATCTAAATCTGCTTTGTAGTTTAGGCTCCACGCGTTTGCACAGATTACTGTCTGACATTTTATAAAACCCATTTATTTGGACTCGTGGACCACAAAAATCTCAAAATTAATTTTTTGCGCCATAAAAATACTTTCTGAATTACGTGAGAAAGAAGTTCACAAATTCCAGAAAGGCCAATTTGTTCCTTTAAAAAATCAAATAGTTTTACTTATTTGAATTAGTAAGTTCAAGATAACACGTTATATGATTTTTTTTTTTTTTTTTTTAGTTTATAATACATTTTTTAGGATTATGTAAATGCATTAGATTAATTTGTTTTGTACTACACCCATAACATAATATTCAATTGTTGTCTTTACGTATGTATGGAAGTGTAGAGTGTATGTATGCAACACTCTAAGCGTTACTTGTTTAATTTAATTAAAATAAAAGCAGTACCAAGCTTATATTTATCTTCAAAAGTACATTTGTCTTTTGAAAGATTTCTGATTTTATTAAAATTAAAATATACATTTCAGTTGCAAAACGTTGCATGAGTTTTCAAGACGTTCTTATTAAAGTAATTCAACAACAATTTCCCAAAAATAAAAAAAGTTTTATTTTCTTCAAAAAGACTTCGTTTTGTATTATAAGGAAGCAAAAAAAGTTCTCTAAAGGTCCATTTCTTTAAGAAGTAATTATCTAAACGATTTTGAAAAACAAAAAAAGAACTGTTCTCCTTTTATTTTTCTTTTACTTCTTTTGTCAAATTAAAAGTAAACCTCCATTCCTCACTTAATAAAAAAGTTGTTTTTTTTTTTACTTTTTTACGAATAACTTAAATTTTTTATAGACTTAAAAAGAAGAGAAAAAAAATTAATTTAAAACGATACGAAAAGTCAGGTTATTTATTTAAAACAGTGTTAATTTTCCTTTCTAACAAACTCCCAGTGTAATCTTTGCGATCCGTACCGAAGTTTTCTTGGTCGAAAAAGAGTTAGTTTTTTTTTTTGTTGTTAACTCTTTTTTTTTTTTCTTCTTTATTTTTAAATTTTTTAATTGAGGTTGAGAAAAGAATTAGGTCGGTATGGAGGAAAGAAAAAGGGCTGGTGGAAAAAAAGGTTGGAGATTTAAGCCGTTGGTTTGTCCCTTGGTGGTAGAAAGGGCTTACTTCTTGAGCCATCGCCATCCTCCAGAGCCTCGAAGGTAGGGTAATGAAATTTTAAAAGGGACTAAGCTTAAACCTTTATCTGGTTCTCCCTCTTTTTCAACCTACTGTCAAAAAACATTAATTTGCATATATATTACGATTAATCAGGGATGCCTAGGTCAATGCCAGGCTGTTTCTCGTAATTTGTATTGTAGGCTTGCTTTTTTTTATAGATAGACGTTTCAATTTCAAATTCTTTTTAGAGAAAAAAGGATTTTTTTTTGTGAGGAAATTTAAATTTTTATACATTCTTCTATTTAGTGGGTTATTTTCCTTTTCTTTTCTCCTAGAATAGAATGACAAAGAAGCCTTACGAAACGGGTTAACTTGTTTTCATTTGCAACATCCGGATAAGTTTTGTAAACAAATTTTGTAAGTGCGTTTTCTACATAAAAAAAGGAGGAAAAAATCATTTAAAACGATACGAAAAGTCGGATATATATGTTGAGAAATTGAGGCGACCGAAATTTTTTTTCTTATTAAAAGGATTTTGTGATAAACGATACCTATAAAAAAATAACACCAATTTTTTCGATGTCAAAATACTATAAAATACACTTGTATTACGTATTGTCCAACACATCATAGTAGATACCCTAACATAGTCACATTTCTAATTATTATATGTTCTGTACATACATGTGTAATACATACCTATGTAATTATATTCGACAAGAACATTAATGCAAACACAAAATATTTATAAAAATTAATTATACTTTAATAACAAGATTTTTAGCTTCTTATATTTGTCTCGCTTAGTCTGCCATTGTTCTCATAAATATTTTTTTTATTTAAAGTACAAAAACACGAATTTTTTCACATAATTTCCCGACTTCGACACACTTATCACTGAATTCGAAAACTAAAATACGAGTGTATCTTTGTAATCTTTACATTATGCGAGCGATTACTTCTTTTAAGAAGACCATACATGCACATATGTAATTACATTGTAATTAATTATTACATGCAGTTAACATACATGTGTAATTAGTAATTACATATGTATGTGAATACACTTATTTACATTCCTATCAGTTATATAGTCCAGTATATTTCCAACAGTTAATACTGGACATAACATCTTATAAAATTTACAATTTTCATAGCATTTTCCAGGTTTTCATTGTCTACAGGGTCATAATTTTTATTGTTGTGGGCTTGCATTCTCCGTTATCGTCCGGATTAACGAGAGTTCCGGATTACTGCTTCTCCGGATTAACGGAGTCGTACTTTATTAACCTACTTAGCAAAATCTTCATAAAAAGGCCCGATACACTCATCCTGAATCCACCATTCTTAATAGTAATGTGGAAAGCGTTTACAATGGCTTCGGTTTATTTTGAATTGAGTTCAATCTGCTAAATAATATGTTGAAGTGAAAAATAACAGTAACCTAAATTAAAAATAATCTCTCTAGCTACATGCTCTACACCACAACTTCCATTGCTGATTTATAAATGGTTTTTGTTATGTAAAGATTCGATTTGAAAACGTGTTCAATTTGAAACTACGTTCCGACAAATACCATTTATTTCTGAATAGGCTTCTAAGCTATTCCAATTATTCAAATCTCAAGAGAGGTTATCCAAACTTAAACTAACGAGCATCCAATGAAAATTGGCTATTGAGTCATCAGTATTCATTTAACTTTGATTACTTACAAACAAGCTATTCCACCCGGCTAATCAATCTGTCATCCTGTTGACATCGATCCTTAGCTTCAAATGAAACTCGAAACCTGATCAGCTCAATCAATACTTTATAATAGTTTGAAACTTTGTAGAGATTAAGTTGTCCGTGTGTGTAGATAGTACTAACCTGGATTGTCGAAACTGATAACATATTTGAGTTGTGATAACGAGAGCCTAGGTAGTTGTGTAGAACTTTGTCTAATCAAGTCTAAAACTTGGCTAAATGTGTGCTTAGCTTAGTCTAACTGTGTATCACAAAAGCATGCCTTTTAATTAGCCCTGACTTCGCACCTTCTATACCTAAGTTTGAAATAATTACAAGGTTCATGTAAACAAGCCTTTATTGACAGTCTACTCGTAAATAAATTTCAAATGTTCGATGACTACATCAACTTTATTACTATTTACTCTTGAGAAGGTTGAATGTGATCAAATAATTTCTTGAATCATGAATACTGTAAATTGTTCGTTGATTTATTAATTAATTTTATCTACGATTAATACGTTATATAAATGGTTGATCTCTGTTTAGATGCGTAAAAAGTGATTCTTTACGTACTTCTTTGATGAAAGTGATTCTTACGTACATGCGCGTTCATAATTCTTCACCTTAACGCACGATTACCGGGGCTGTTTGCATTTAACAAAACTAATTTGTGGTTTTTTTAATTAAAGTTATATTTTAATTTAAATCAAATTATAATTATTATCAACAACCGGAGCATACAGAGAAAGATAGACTCCAGCGCCGGGACTCGAACCATGGGCCTCTATATTTCCAGTATAGTGCTCTAACCAACTGAGCTACACTGAAGAATAATTTCCTCTGTCATTAACAATAACTAGTCCCGAATTAAGCTTTCAATTTTCCACAAGTCTAGGAGTCGACATTTACTACAATAGAACTAGTTTATATCGAGTTTTTAGTGAAAAACAATGAGTGATTTACCTGATTATTACGAAAACGAGGAGAATCATACTCCTCCCTAAATATTTAATTCGACACAAAATACAACTAATGAATGAATGTCATCTTTATCTAAAGAGAAATACGAACTTACATACAGGAAGTTTATTAAATATTTGTTTCTGTATTCATTATTAAAATCCAACAATCGTAAATAAAGTACGGTACGCAACTCGTGCGATTACTGCATTTTGCTTTGCTCGTGTGGTTTTACTACCCTCGCTATCGCTCGGGTGCAAACTCCGCACTCGCATGCAAAATGCTACTTTCTGCACTAGACACGTAATGTACTATTGTTGGACCGTTTTTTGAAGTAATACTTCTTTAAGCGCGGTTATGTAAAATAGCTCGGGTGAAACGAAATTCCATGTAACGAAGTTTGTGATTCGAGACTCGTCTGTCTATGTCTTTTATTCTTGTATTCTTTGGCCAGGTTAATTGCTTGTTTAATGTATTAAATTATTTACCTTCTTGTTTTCTTATGGTTGTCAGTTTTTATTGTTTTGTAATTTTTTGCTTAGCTCAAAATTTCATATTTGTTTTAAGGTGCTGGTAATGGCTTTTTGAATGCTGAAAGGTGTTTTAACATCAATGTTTTTTTCAAATTAATGGGAGAGACACTTTGTTATTTCTTTAGGATGACCTCCTTAGACGTTTCCCATTCATATCAAGCGTGTTAAGACTGTGTTATTTTAAGAAGATGAGCTTAGGGCTAACCTTAATTGAATGGAGCGATGTTTAATCCGAGGTTATATTTAATATTCCATTAAAAAGGTTTGTTCCAACCCCGCTATTTGTACCGTCCTTTGTATCGTCCCGTGGATCGTTTGGGAATCGTGTAGGACAGATTTAAAAACATACATAGTAATAGAGCTGTAAATACTCCCACTTGAACTCTTTTGGTTTGTCCATTGTATTTTGTACTGTATTCAGTCAATAGCAAACATTTTAAGCTCATAGAAAATATAACCTTTCGGAGTTTGACGCTGAACATTCTTGTCTACCTAAGTAAATGCTTTAGGGTTGACATTTGTTTTATTATTTATCAAGCATTTTCTTCATTAACCAGTTTTGACGACGGTTTTTCCGCTTTTAGACCTTGTAATTAATGACACAGGGCAACTGCGAAATAGTGTTTGCTATTGAAGTACCAGCCAGTTAAGTAAAGTTTTGCGTAGCGTTGGTTTAGCCCTATAGGCTAGACGTAATTTATGGATAAGTTCCCGTTTCAATGGCCTCTAAGCTCTATCCAATCTACATATTTATAAGGTATGCTTTCCCGTGTTGGGCAGCTAGAAATCGTTCACATGGTAAATTGTAAATTTACTTTTGAGGGTTAACTTTTAAAGGGCAGATAGGATCTGACAATTATTCAGGTGTACGCTACTCAGTGTACATATCTAATGGGCTGAATTACTTCCAACATGGACTTGTTATTAGATCTTGCCTCAAATAATCATGCCCTTTCCCTTTCCTCTTATACTTAATATTGTATATTGTGCTGTAATTATTTTTATTTATTTTTTTGTTTTAGGTAAGTGATTATGGTTTACTTTGCGTTTTGGAGATTTCCAAGGTATTTTATTTTTTTATAATTTTAACAACTATATGTATATATTATATATAATTACTATGTGTAATTACTATAAGTATTTCCTATTATAATTAAATAATAGTACTATATTACTATTATAATTTGAGCACCGTATTTTAAAATAACAAATTTCGTCTGAAATTTTAACTACATGTAATTTAAGATAATTCAATATAATGTTTAATTAATAATAATATCGTATATCACTTACTATACAACCAAATAACTGACTTTGTGTTAGATAAAACTTAATTTAATTTAATTTTTTTCTTTTTTTAATTTGAGTGGCATACGTAAAAAAAAATATAAACTAATTTTGCAGAAAGTAGAATCACTAATGTTTATAGTGCTTTTAATTTAATAATAACTTTAAAAATAATAAAACTTATTTTAAAAAAAAGGAAACATAATTTTCGTAAACGGGTTATATATGCTTTAAATACATTTTCTTTTTATTTAATAAATATTGTTTCTTCTGATTACTATAATTATAATTTTATTATCAGAGCAGATGCTAATGTTAATAAATTATATGCAGTTAAAATAAAGTTAAGCGAAATAAAAAAGTTGAAGGCTCCTCTATAATACTTATCAACTTTTTCCTCATTAATTGCGAATAATTTGACGTAAAGTTAATGAATTATGTATATTAGTCGACTAGGTCTCGGATTTATATTTTGAAGGAAAGTATACGATTTTATAAGTATTATTTCCTTACTTCCTAGTTTTATTTCTGCAATTTTCTACTCTTTCCTCGATTTGCTCCATTTTTTACTTCTTACTTACATTTCTTTCACTTATAATAGTTCATATATTAATCTGTCTTTGTTTACGAGTATTATAATTTATTTGATTTCACTAGTTCTTCTCACATTAATTTGATAGAACCATTTAGATTTGTGTGTTGTTTTTTCTTTTTATTTTATTTATTCTGACTGGCTTATTTAATCTTACATTTTTACTCTCCACACGTGTAGAAAGTTTGTAATAACTTACTCCGTAATTTTAATTTATTCTTTTAATGCCTACTCATTCTCATATTTATTTTATCTCTTATTTTTTAATATCAGCCATATTTACCATATATCCATTTATTTAAAAATAATAATTTGACTCATTCCTTTCTTATCTCTTCTCCCTCCTTACTGATATCCTATTTATCTTTTAAATAGATTAATTCCTTTACATTATTAAATTATTAATTTACCAAGTAAATATGTAGAAGTATTTTAGCCTTCGAGAAGTCAGGTCTGTGATTTAGTGAATCCTGACGCTTCAAACCATTGGTAAGGGATCAGTGTCAAGGGAGTTGGTTGTTATGTAATTTGCAAATGACACTCATCTTGAGAATAATCCCTGCAATGGGTTCGAAACCTTAGGCGTTGGGATTCTTTAACTTAGTTGGAATATACTCTCTTCATGAGAAACTTTCCTTGAGAATGATCCCTGCAATGTGTTTTACCGTAGGGATTCACTCACTTACTTGGAAACTACTCTCATTATGAGCAACTTACCTTGCGAATGATCCTTGCAATGTGTTCGAATCATTGGTATTCACTTGCTTAGAGATTTCGAATCGTCAGGATTCACTTACTTAGTTGGAAACTACTCTCATCATGAGCAACTTACCTTCAGAATGATTCTTGCAATGTGTTTTATCGTAGGGATTCACTTACTAAGTTGGAAACTACTCTCATTATGAGCAACTTACCTTGCGAATGATCCCTGCAATGTGTTCGAATCATTGGTATTCACTTGCTTAGTTGGAAACTACTCTCATCATGAGCAACTTACCATGAGAATGATCCCTGCAATGATTTCGAATCCTCAGGATTCACTTACTTAGTTGGAAACTACTCTCATCATGAGCAACTTACCTTGAAAATGATCTCTGCAATGATTTCGAATCCTCAGGATTCACTTACTTAGTTGGAAACTACTCTCATGATGAGCAGCTTACCTTGAGAATGATCCCTGCAATGTGTTCGAATCATTAGTATTCACTTACTTCGCTAGAAAGTACTCTCATCAATTAGTGTACAACGTCAGAATACGCTAAATCTCTGGCGTGGTATACTTCGGAAAATTAATTGGACTCAGGTCGTGGAAACCTATGCGATTCCTAAGACCTTCCTATGATATGCTTAACAAATCTAGGATTGTATATTGCTTCCGTGTCTGCCAAGACCTTTTCCTGTTTTGGAAAGCCATTACTTAATGCAGAATAAAACCAAGTTCTAGTTCATTTCAGTTTTCACCTTAGTCTTCACTAAGGTGTTATGAACTAAAAAGGAAAAAAAAGAAAAAAAAAATCTTGTAAGAATGATGACTGCTTTTTTCACCCTTTTTCTTTTTCTTGTAATTTTAAGAATAGCGTCGCGTACACACCTCTTGTTGAGCACAAAAGACGTCTTACCATTACTTTAAGGTTGCGTTGTTTGAGGGGGGTGGAGGTTTTCTTCCAGCGTGGTTGAATGGGTGGGTTAAAGGCAAGGGGTAAGGACCGGAGAGTGGGGCTAGTAGAACACAATGGTTGTCGGCTTTACCTCACGCCGGGGAAATTTCGTGCTTAACCTGTCGTTATAGCATACTTACTCAACCTCATTCCTAGCCTTAGCTTATGACGTCGTGTACAATATTACCTTTTTACTATGGTCTACTAAGAGAAACAGGTTTTAACGTCTCGAAAAACTACCCTATACTTGTATAAAGTATTCTCGCTTTGGATCGATATGAGTTTGGCATAACATAACTTCATTGATTCTGAACTAAGAAAAGGTCAGTCGAAAGTAATAGATCCCTTAAAATTTTAGGAGTGAAAATAAGTATAAATTACAAAATACCAAACTTTTATTGGATATTGGAAAACCATTCAATTCTACATTCTGTTACAATAAATGTCATTAAAAAAGACATTTTGCTAACTCCCAATGTTGCAAATAAAATAACAACATGAAAAAAGAAAAATGTTTTTTGGTGTTAAATCGTAATTTTTTTCTACTTTTGTTGAACGAAACAAAAACATTATAGATATATTAATGCCTCGTTATGGAATAATTAGCCCATCTTTTGTTCCCATAACCTAATTTAAACCATCTGCGTTCATTGCTTCCTTTTACTCGAGTATATTTCTTTCAATGATATTTTGGTAGAAAATAACATAATACAACCCAATTAGAACGCTTCTGATTATAGTATAACCTCAGTATAAAGGTCTATTTTGAGACTGAGGGTGTCCGTTATACAAAAAAAATCATTATTTCAAATAATAATGCGAAAGCGTTTCTTAGCTGTTATAAGGTTCCATTATAGAGAGCTTCTACTTTATTTAGTCAAAGATAATATTTTTTATGCTCCCATCTTTCAATGATTTTTACAAGAGCTTACATTTTTATTTTTGCTTCCAAGCTTAACATGGCTAACAGAAGCATTCTAAAGATCGAAATTTTATCATGTTTTCGAATATAAATGTATTTAGCCAAACATGTGTTTTTCAGACATTATGCGATTATATTTGCTGTCGTGTCTGGCAGTGAGGTATGATCGTCTGGATCGTTTAACATGATTGCGAACTACCATATCTTAAGAACAATGACCGATTCTAATGAAATTTGGATGGCAGGTTATAATTAGCCCATCCTTTGTTCTCATAACATAATTTAAACCATCTGCGCTCATTACCGCCTTCTACCTGTGTACACGAACCTATTTTTATTAACACGTATATCTTTAGAAGTATGTACCTACTCAACCGATTTTTTAAAAAAAGTGTTTGGCTTTTCGAAAGTAGCCCATAGATGGTTTTATATTAATTGGTTTAAACCACACTTTCAATCCCCAGCAAGGGCACATATTTTACACAGATCACACATACGACCTGTCATTTTATGACAGTAGTTGGGGAAACTATGTGCCAGACCAATTGCCAGTCTTTTTTTTATGGAAAACGTCTTAGAAGTAAGGTATGGGCGCGATGCCGCTTTGTTAGGTACTTATTGAATCTCTAGCTTTTTCGGATTTCTACCTGATGAATGTCCAATATTATTTCGGTCTTTGATTGTACTAAAGAATAAATGCGTTACTGAAGTTAATAATAATATCTTTTCTAATAACGAACTGAACTTAAGCAAGATTTAAAAAATACAATAAATCTATAACAAACTTATTCACTTCTTTTATTAAAATTTTACAATTAACCTGTTTTGCTTCCGAGCTTAAGGTAACGGAAGCTATGTGATCGTTTCGAAGAACAAAAATATTTTTGGTCTTCGATTTCAAAAATTCCAAGACAGAAATCCGTTCAGACGTCAGAGATCATTTTTGGTTCCGTGTCGGTCTGTCGTTCGATTTTTGAGAACCAACATATATATTAAGAACTAAAAGTCCGATTTGAATGACATTTGGATGTTACATCTGAATTAGGTCATTGTCAGTCCCTTATAAGTTTCGACCTTCACTTATTTGTTTTGTCTTCCATAAGCGCACAGACATACATCTAAATACACCTATAGATTCAAATGTATCGAAAGTAACCCGCAGACATCCCAAGATTAATTTGAACCATTTTGCTACATTGATACTTTAATTCACGTAAAAAATTAAAACAATTATGATAGATTAAAAAGACAGGAAGAAACAATTAAACAAATTAGACAATAATGGCTTGTAAAAATGCATAGAAATACGTGGATAGGATGTGAGGAAGCTATGTGCCACAACAATCGGCAGTTTATTTTTATTATGAACTTCATCAATGCTATAAAAAAATACATGATTAATTTTTAATTTATTATCAATTATTAAATAGACAGTAAAATTTACTTGATTGAAAATTACATTCAGGGCAAAATTGTCGACTTATTTTATAAACATAGTTTTTTTTTAAGCATAATTCGTAGGAGAAATTTAATCGAAAGTAATAAACACGACTCATGTGAAAAAAAGGCATTGTTAAATAAAAAATAAATAGAAAAAATGTCTAAGTTCGTCCTTTTCTTAAAGCTCTTGATACATATTTTATAAAATAACCTTTATCGAGGTATTTTTTTCTATTCATATCCACCTTTAAACTCCAAAGCTATATTATACGAGTTAATAAAATTGTTTTTACGAGAGGTGTTAAAAGTTAAGATATTGACACTGTTATTATTATAAAAAGGGAGGATATACTTTATAATAAATATGTATAGGTAATATAGGTATATAAAATATACTTTGGTGAGTCGATACAAAGTAAACTGAGATAAAATCGAGGATTTACAGCTTCAAATGTTTTACTTAAAGTTCCATCTTTTTAATAAGATTCTTTTTAAACTTTTATGTGTGTTTTCGTATAAATTTATGAGGATGTTCGAGCTCGTATAGGTATAACATGTATCCACATATATTTTTTTATGTGTAAAGAATATAAATTTTTATTGAAAATGATAAAAACAAACAATGTGTATGAAGAATAAAAAAAAAAAAATCGTTAAGGACAAAGAATTTTTAGTACACATTGACATTACGTATATTATTATGAAGACAAACTATTCAAGGTAGTTATGAAACACTATTACTAGTTAAATTAATTAGTATATTGTCAAATCATGAGTAATAAATATATGTATACAGGGTGGCACAAAAGTATTAAAACCCCTGAATAACTCGTCAGAAATGCATTTTTTTGAAAAAAGTTAAATACAAAAGTTTCAGGATATTTCCTTAGCTATTCAATGGTGGCCTTAGATTTGACCTTAACCTTGCCCTTAAGGGTCATTTGAAGGTCAACTTTGTTATTTTAAATGGGAACCCCTATTTTTTATTGCGGATTTGAAAAGAGCAGGAAATTTTATGTAAAATATGACCTTGAGCATGCCCTTTAAGGTCATTCCAAGGTCAAAATTGTTTTTCCAATGGGAAACTCTAATTTGTATTGCAGATTGTGAAATAACCAAATTTTTCCCTTCAACAGCAGCCTTCACCACGGACTACTGCACGTCCTTAAACATGACTTTCAAGGTCATTTCAGCCCTTTCCCCGCCCCTTTTTTCATTAATTAATTTGTTTTTGTACTGTTATTCAATTTTTTTTCTTGAAGGTTGACCACATCCTTGACCATGACCAGAAATAAGACCACGAAGAAAAGCAAATGAATAAAAGTACTTAAATAAATTAATGAAAAAATGGGTGGGGGAAGGGCTGAAATGACCTTGAAGGTCATGTTCAAGGACGTGGTGTAGTCCGTGGTGAAGGCTGCTGTTGAAGGGAAAAATTTGGTTATTTCACAATCTGCAATACAAATTAGAGTTTCCCATTGGAAAAACAATTTAGATCTTGGAATGACCTTACAGGGTTTGCTCAAGGACATGGTCTAGGTCATATTTTACATAAAATGTCCTGCTCTTTTCAAATCCGCAATAAAAAATGAGGGTTCCCATTTAAAATAACAAAGTTGACCTTCAAATGGACCTTAAGGGCAAGGTTAAGGTCAAATCTAAGGCCACCATTGAATAGCTAAGGAAAAATCCTGAAACTTTTATATTTAACATTTTTAAAAAAATGCATTTCTGACGAGTTATTAAGGGGTTTCCATACAGGGTGGCGTATATTTATTTATTATATTACTTTAAAGAGTGTCACAGAATAACTATTCAGAAATTTTATAGGGCACTTAAATAAACATATTTCAATAATAAACTAGTGTCCGGAAATTGCTCGGTGTCATGGTAAACTAGAAGTCTTTAAAAACAATCTCAATTACAACAGGCAAGATTAGTTACGCAAAAAAATTGAAGGAGTTATTAAGGAACATTTTATTAGAAATAATGCTGCATCAAGCTTTATAAAAATTGTTTAAAGTTACGACCCTGTTCGTTACGAAATCCCATTGAAAACAGAAGAGATTTCTTCCCCTATAGTTTTTTACTTTCTCATATAAAGAGAAAGTATTGTTATGGCGCGAAAATTCTATTTTGAGATTTTGATGGAGTTACACGTTTTCAGGGGACCTCAATCCAAAAAAGTAGTTTTTAAAAAATTTCGGTCCGTCGTCTGTCTGTCTGTCGTCTGTGCAGACGCCTGGAGCCTAAACTACTGGGCCGATTTTGACGAAATTTGGCATACACGTTCAGAAAAATCATACCCCAAGGTGAAATCGAGATATGAATTTAAACTCCAAATTTGAGGGCGCTACTGCCCAAAAACTGAAAAAAAAACACGAAAAAAAATTATTTCTCGAAAACGGTTCCGACGATTTTGATTAAAAATCTAAAATGTAGTCAATTTACATACGAATCTAACGATATAAGCCGTTTTCCCCGGAAAAATCTAGTTCCTGAGAAAATAGCTAAAAACGTGGACAGAGAGAGCCCGGGTTCGATTCCCCGCATGGGAGAAGTATTTTTATGGTAAATTTTGATGAAATGGTTAATAATAATTAAATGTACATACTAAAACTGATAAATGGAAAATACTTGGCTAAGTAATTATGAACTCATAGATGAGAAAGTTTGTCTGAGTTGTCTATTTTTTTTTTTTTTTTTTAATCCTCCACTTCTGGAAAATTGCTAAATTACGCTACAGAAAAGTGATCCAGGAAAAGCATCCTATTCGAATTACATCCTCCTAATTATAGAAATGTTATGGAGTGAACAACCCCAAAACGTTTCTTTTGATTGGTCAACCTATTCATAGAACCAGGGTTGCTGCCCAGCTTAGAGTGTCCTGTGGAATGTTAAATAGAATATACATCATCAAGAAAAAAACTTATTAAATCAACCAAATAGAAACCTGCTCACTCGTAGAAACTTTAAATTTGATTTAGCATAAACAATAAAAGTGAACCTTGATTTAATTTAATACTAAAACTGCTGTCTTCAAGTTTCACATCCTACTTAAAAAATAATTTAAAGAACTTCCCAACGCCACAATAACTGTGGATTATTAGATAACTCTCAGATTATCAGCCATTTTATGGTAGCAATTTAAAAATATTCATGTAATAAATTTCAATATAAAAATATATATATATATATATATATATATATATATATATTTTTT
>KZ652102.1:139531-160756 GCA_001010745.2 Gerris buenoi
AACACCCTATATATATATATATATATATATATATATATATGTCATATGCAAGTTTTTAAAGGAGATGAATATTAATGGACGTAGGAAATTAATCTATATGTATATTGGTTCTACGTTATCGTAATGTAGTCATTGGAAAAATTTCGTGTCCTACCTTTATTTTTACCATCCTCTCTAACACTAATGCGTCTTTTTTCCTCTTTTCTTTACTCTTAAGTCTTTTCCGATATGAATTTTTAACGAAATTGATTTACCTCCATTCTTTTATTCTGCCCTTATTTTTTTTCTCCCTTGCCTCACTTCGCCTTGGGAATACACTTGAAGGACCTTACAAAAAATTACTTTAAAAAGACATTATAATGAAAAAGAGAAGAAAAAAAATCGAATGAATAATTTATAAAGATTTTAAATTTTAGTAATGATTAGGAGTTTTTTTTTCTTTCTTTCCCTTTTTCTTAACCGTTCTAATGACATGATAATAATTAAGTGTCAACAAATTAATTTCGGTCTTTTATACCATCTTTCTCATTAAATTTACCTGTTTTGACTGCCTCATTAAAGTTAATTAAAAAAATATATATTGTTAGCATTTACAGCTTGATTAATAATTATAATATAATATGTTTATTATCATGTAATATGTTCTATAAATATAGAGGATGTTTAAAAATGTAAATATGTAGTCCAGAAGGAATTGGTAAGTGGAACAACATAACGTAGATAGTAGGACAAGTGAGGTGACTTTTAAAGACGTTTAGTTTTAAAGACGTTAGACGTTTTAAACTCATATATGACCACCATCTTGAAGAAAAATGGCCGATTGAAAAAAGCTTTCTAAAAGAAAGCTAACGTAAATTGGAGAGGAACTGGCTTAGTTTTAAAGCCCGGGAACTTCAACCAAGGCGGGTTGTACAAAATAAGTGAACTGTATAGGTATTTTAAATATATAATTAACATAAAAACATAAGAGAAAATGTGGTGAAAATAATAATAAATAAGGTGAGATGGTTATTACGTGGTTAGAAGTTTACTAGAGCGGGTTCTTAGCGGTAGCGCTATGAGGTAGCATGAGGTGGTGTAAATTCAGCGAACGAGTGCAGTTTTTCTCTCTTCTATTGTTTCTCTCCATGTATCTGTGTCTCCTGCTCTGTTCTGATGATCTTCAGTGGTTGCGCTTGCGGTAAATAACTTAGCGGTGTCACAATAAAGTGGTATATACAGCTGAGAGAACACCAGCGGAAGAATGTAAGGGATTGGATTTATTCGGATGTAAACAACACAGTTCGCACATGCGCACACACTTATTTGTTGCCTTCAACCAAACTCACTCTTTTCCACCACAGTTAAGCTAATATAAAACATAAATAAATTAATCACAAATTTTATGGTGCTAGTGCAATGTGTTTTGGAGATGTCGAAATGACGATGTTTGAATAAATGACTACTTTACTAAATCAAGATCATAAAAAGATCTTTGGGCTTAACAACCTACCTACAAAATTTAATTTCCATAGGTTTAGTGGTTCCAAAGATATATTGATAAACCAGTCAGTTAATCAACCAAGTTCCGTTCAACTAATTTCATTAGTTTAGTTATTTTTACATTTGAAGTTCAAGTTTACGGGAGCGTTACGCGTGAACGCTATGACGGATAACGCTGTTCAACCAACTTAGCCGGAACATTAGTAAAAGGAACAAGTTACTAAATTTTAACTCAATGGGTCAACTTTTAATTAAGTTACCGTCGGACAAGTAAACGTTAGTAACCGACAGTCAGGATGCATCTTTTGTAGGAATCTCGCTTACGCTCGCTTTAATTATATGCTAATCAATACCTCTGGAAGATAATACGGTACTATGAACATCGAAGATACTATGTACCTTTATTTTTCAATGAATAATAATTTGTTTTTAAATAAATTTAATTTAATTGGTGCATTTATTTTTATTTTTTATTTATTGTATTTTATTTTTTTTNTGTGTTTTATTTATTTTATTTATTTATTTATTTTATTCTATTTATTTATTTTATTTTTTTGGTTTATTATATATTCTTTTTATATTTGTCAGAATGATTAAATGAACTTGTACTCAGAATATTTTAATGAAATATCAGCCCTTTTAGGTTTGCTGTTTATTTATTTTATGTTACCTATATAAAGTGGTAACACATTGATTAAATCTTGCATAACTGGCTTCAACGAAAAACAAAATTGAAATTTAATATTGCTTTCAATATCATATTTTGTTTCATGCCGGATGCTTTTTCAAAGTATGTTTTGTAATCTTGTTAGTAATTATATTTGGTTATTAATTTATACTCTTGTTTTGAAATTTAATTTCCTCTTACACAACCATTATTTTTAACAATTTAATAAATAAATTCGTTGCGACGGATACATGCTTTCGATTACTATCATCGTATTTTTTTAAAAAATGTCTATTATTATACTGTATTATTCATTTATACGTCGAAATGATTTTCAAATTATTTAGAATAAAATATACCTGTAAAATTTACGTCTTCTTTTACATTATCATATACATGTATACATTTGGATAAGTAAGAGATTAATATAGCTACCTAGTTGTTATAAAAGAATATTATTCAAAAGATAACAATATTGGTTAAAAATATTGGACCTAGACTACTCAATAAAACTTCCTTATATTGCTAAAACTGTAAATTTATTTTAATTCCACAGTAGTACCTCATTTAATTGATTTAAAAAAATGTTTGCAATTTTCAAAATCAGATTTATTTTCATTAATATCTCAGAAACTAGATTTTAGCGAATTTTCGAAGAAAATAAAGCTATTGCAATGGCTTCAAAAAATTTTCATGGAAATCCGTTTCAGACCATTCTGAATCGATTCCTAAAATTTAACACTTTTTTTATGTATGTATGTATATATGAATATATTATGTATGTATGTATGTATGTATGTATGTATGTGTCACTCCAGACGATATCTCCCCTTATGATGTACTTAAAAATTTCAAACAAATTTAAAATGTCAATAATATCATAAGAAAGAATGAATTCGTTGGCCAGAATTTTTGGAGTTCATTCATATTTTTGACCATTTAGGGTCAAAAATAGCATAAAAACAATTTTTTTTTTCATTTTACCCCCTTTTAAATAAAAATATGATAAAATTGTACATAACAACAATTACTGTAATCTAGAGCTTTCCAACGATGTGCATCTTGAAGGGTCAATACTATTTTGACTTTTGTACCCCGTACCCTGTGTACCAAAATTTTTTATTTCCCCATTCCAAATTCAAACCAAAATTTTCCTATATTATCATAAGCCAATATTATGCTGATTTCTTTGAAAATTCGCTAATTAAAGTCATGGTGCATGACTGGACTTTTTTTCCTAAACGGCTTATATCGTCAAATTCGTTTTTTAAATGGACTACATTTTAGAATTGTTTAATCAAAATCGACTGAACCTTTTTCGAGAAATATTTTTTTCTCGCGTTTTTTTTTAAGAGTTTTTTGGGCTAGTGCACCCAAAGTTTGTACTAAAATTCATTTCTAAATTTTACCTCGAGTTATGATTTTTCTGAACATGAATGTAAGTTTTGTCAATATCGTTAAGGAGTAGAGTTGCTGACACTGAATGATATATGTACCTATACTATAAATTCTATTGATTGCTTGCCCTCTTAAGGAGTAGAGTTGATGACACTGAATGATATACCTATACTATAAATTCTATTGATTGCTTGTCCTCTTAAGGAGTAGAGTTGTTTTAACATTTTATTGAAAAATTTATTAAATTATTGTGATTTTTATTAGATATATTTTATTTTTTCTTGTTAGTACTGTGAAAGGCTAATAAATATGAATATATATTGTTTACAAAAGCAGTACGGATATTAAATGACTCAATTATAAGCTTGTGCATAAAAGCCCTGCTATATTTTAAAGCGACTGATCCAACTCTACTGAGAGCCCTAACTCACCTTATTACTGCGTTGGAAAGCCAAAGGAAATGTGATTAGGAAGAAAAACAAAGTGAGGTGGGGAGAAGATAGAAGATTGAGGGTGTGAACGACATCACAACCAATTCCTTCCCCCTTTCAGATTAAATTACCTTACTCAAATTTATTTCTTGCGTTACAAAGTTATATTGAAGAATTCTTAATAAACTTTAATTTGATTTTTTAAATGAACTGTAGAGCATTTTGGTTAAATCATATTTATTGCTTCATTTATTATGTACCCTTATATTAGAATGTGTAATTTCTTTCTTAAGGCCCCATACACGATCAAACATTTGGCGCAAAATGTTTGCGCTAACCTGATGTTGGGGAAATATAATTAAAACTCATGTTTGCGCCAACATCAAGCAGCCCCATACACGGAATTTTCGCTCCAAATTGGAGTTGATACCCCCTGAAAACCCTGAAAAAAATTAGATCTTGAAAACGGTTCCGACAATTTTGATTAAAAAATTCAAAAATGTAGTCCATTTAAATAAAAATCTAACGATAGAAGCCGTTTTCCCGGGAAAAATCAAGTTCCTGGGGAAATAGCTTTAAACGCTGGCGGAGAGAGGACGGGTTCGATTCCCCGCCGAGAAGAAGTTATTTTTATGATAAATTTGTATGATACATTTTTATGAAATGTTTAATAACAATTAAAAGGACCTACGAAAGACGGCACTTCTTTAGATTGTTAATCCTCTAATAAAAACAGAAGTGTGGTATTCCTTTGTCCCAAAGTACATTGGACTAAACATCCCTGTCTTAATAGTTATTTAGTCAAAGTCTTTATATTCTAAAAATACACAGGGGAGTAAAAATACAAAGAAGTACCCTAAAACTAATAAATAGAAAACACTAGGTTAAATAATCATGTGGACTCGGATATGAGAAAGTTTGTCTGAGTTGTCTCGGACCGATTTTTTAATGGTTAGACTAAAAAATTATTTTGCATCCAAGCTTACCAAAGACCACGGAAGAGAATTGTGTGGAACCATTTGTTTTTCTTTTAATTCAATATTTCCTCTAAAGAAATCTGTTTGCAGGCTTCAGGAAACATTCTTAGTCTCTTGTCTGTTTTTGGGTCTGTCGTTGACATTGTTTAACCGCAAATGGTTTCTAAATTGAGCATTATTATTACTGAAACATTGTTAAAGAACGTCCTACATTATTATTAAAGCGATCCCACTGGAAATAGAAATAATCACCCTCTCTACATCTATTAGGAACCCATTATTTTATACTAGTGCGACCATTTGTCATAGAGCTATTTATATAATGTTCTTTTATCATTACCAGGTTTACCCCTTATTGTATACATAAATTGGAAATTTGCTTTATTAGAGCATTCCACCTTTTATTTTTGGGATATTAAAATTCAATTAATTTTCAATCCATTTAGCATATAAAATGCAATACAGTTGAGAATATAATGTGTAGATATTCTTATTTTCTAGGAAATAACATCACTATTACTGTCTATAGTTATATTACTAGCTAATATTACGTATTTGGTATAATGGTAGAAGCGTATTAATTAAACCTAATAGGTGCAATACCCGCTGAACGAATAAATAAAATTTATATTCTCAAGGAGAATAGTATATCCTTAGTAATATAAATGTATTTAAATTACTCTTCAGGTGCTATAAATACTTGAATTTTTAGTATTTTATTATACTTTTCTTAATATTTCTAAGTGGTTTCTTGATATATTCCTAACCACGAAACCATCTTACCTTTTGTTTTGTAGACTTGAGAATGAATTAACCTTCTGTATACATATATTTACATAATATTTTCACTAATTTCTTATAGTGCTTTCCTTAGATATTATGTTTTTAATTATTACCTCAGTGGGGTCGCCAGTGATAAAATTTATGATTAGCTATATATGGTGTTGTATATTTAATAGTTGAATGAAAGATTAATAGGTATTGGAATAGAAGGCTGATTATATACATTGTGTTATTAGCTAAATATAATTTTCCCATCACAGGCAGTTTATGTTGCAAGTGAACAGGAATGAATCTTAAAGCTGTCAGAGAAGTTGACTGCTGTCCAATTCTAAGCACAAATCTGCTGAACTACAACTCCCGCACCCTTATACATCTACTCCGTTACCATTATGCTATTTATTATGCTAATACATTCATGTATATTGAGTATATCGACTTTGGTAACCATCTACGCGCCGCGCCGGCTGCAGCTTGCAGGTTTCGTATTTATCAAAAGAGCTAAAATTTACATATTCAGAGCAATACCCTACCTCTTCCTCCTCTCTTTCGCTCTTCTATTGAAATTTCGCCCCGAAATAGAGTACAAGCGTATGAAGTTCATTATTATGGAACAGGGATTCGTTACTAAATTTATGTATCTGTTGCTCCCTTTACTCCTATAGTATCGATAGGGTATTTTGTATTTTTTCCTTTCATCGCTGTGGTGGCCATTATTTTACAAGTCTAATTTTGGTAATTTATTGTACTCAATATAAATATTACTAAGCTACTATTGATTAAAAAGAAAATTAATATGGTAGTGTAATCCTAATCCTAACAAATTTAAGCATTTTAGAGTTCAATTAGGTAACTATACTTTATCCTCCTGGTTAATTGGAACGAAGTTCCTTTTTTGCTCGTTCCAGCGTCAGGAGCACAGGAGTAAATCCGAAAATAAGAACCGAAATCCCAAAATCAAGCGTTACAAATAAATTAACCGTCACGAAATTGATCCAATAACTATACTTTGACTAAAAGTTGACAAATTTAGTTGAAAATTGGTACACATGTTCATTTTACCAATGCCCAGGACAAGTTTGTTGGATAACGTTATCCGCCTAAGCATTCACGCGCAACGATCGCGTATACTTAAGCTTCAAATGTAAAATTGGAATTTTAAGGTGGGGAAAAATTCTAACTTCATCTATTTTATGAGACAAATTACTTTTATAAATATTTGTTTTTAGTGAAACACCGACACCGCTATGAAGTGTTTAAGATCGCTAAAATTATTAAAGCGGACCTAAAAGTTTAAAACAGAGAAAATAACATTTTTACCGATATCTTAAGTTCTAACGTATTACGATTTTATTAAACATAGTATGAAGTACAATTGAATCGAGGATGTAAAATTTCAACTTAATACAAGCAGACGTTTTTTTTTAATATTATACATGGATATAATTATTGATACAAATAGTTATCTAAACTTTTAATTTTGTCTCTTTTCTAACTTCGCCATGTATAAGTAGTCGTATACTTAGCATTGAGACTATACATTTGATTTAATTAACACCACAGCATTTATTTATTTTTTTTTTTCTTAAAAAGGTTATAAAGAATTTTTTTTATCTTGTCATCTACTGACTATAATTTTTGTAACATAGTGCTTATTACATCATTATGTTTATCATATGAAGATGAAATCAGCATTAACCATGATGATTTTTATTCTACGGAATATTTTCTAAAGGATTAAGAACGACTTTGTCTAAGCATTAAATGTTATTTATAACCACATGTTATTTATAACACATAAAATAACATGTTATTTATAAGCACATTATAGCCCATTATCCTTTTGTATGTGGCATTTGCTCTCAAATGTTCGATTAATGCAGTACCAGATGCAAACCTTCTCTACTGCTGCATTGTAATATTCATCCCCGTTATCTTATGCATTCTGGTTTTTTTCTCTGTGGCATTGCTGTATGGATTTCTGTACGTGTTTCTATGAAGCTTTAATTGGCGTTTAGTTTTTTTGTAGAGATTGCACTGTCTTAAATATCACAAAGTGAAGCTATCTAATAGTCAACGTGGTATGTACCGAACACTTTTGTTCTAATGTCTCTGCCGCAATGAACATTTTTATCCTCATTGAATTAAAAGTGGAACCTATCACAAAATAAAGTGGTCTATCACAAAATATTAAGGTAGCTGTTCACAACTTTTTAATACTAAGCGCTGCTTTGTAGTATTTTATGTCAATATTTTTAGTATATTCTTATTATTCCCTTAAGCAAATTTAGTTTATATACTGTTCCCGATTATTGTATTTTTTTTTATTTAAAAGTATTTGCTTTGCTCCTTCAATGGCTTCATTATGTCTTTTTAGGTAGGATTTTATTGAGACTATTAAATAGTTTAGTTTATGATTTCACTTCTTAAAATTTTATTCGTTGAAAAGTAAATTATAAAATACAGTTACGTATTTGTACAAAATTTTTTTCCGTGTTAAAACTTAGCTATAACTTAAAATATTTGTTGACATATGAAATATCTTATATTGATTAATAATGTCAATAAGGATTTATTACAATATTTTTTTAATAAAGTATACAAAATTTAAAAGTGCAGAGACTACCTTAACACATATATGTATAATAAGTCCTGATAAAATATTAGTTATGTCTCCTTAATGAAAATGATCAATTCAAGTTGAATCAACATAAGAGCTAAAATTAACAAATTTATGAGTGACATTTGTTAACATTAACAAATGTAAGAGTGGTATTTGTTAATTACTTAGAGAATTTTTTACTCGCTTGCTGAAGTATAAACAAGAAGAAACGAGATCGGTGGTATTAATTTGATAATTTAAACTGTTTGATCATTTAGTACGTAATATCCGGTGTTGGAACCGTAAATATCAGGTGTATTTACGTCCTCGAAGCAAGTATACTTTTATAAATTTATAATTATACCTTCAAATTAATAAATGAAGTACATATTTAATGTATAAATGATAGTTTATGTTGTATGATTTTCCATGCTGTATTGGGTTTAAACATATATTTTAACACCATGATTTAAACATATAATTTTCGGATTAATCTTTCTTGTATTTTATTTTGATACTTAAACTTATTGATTTATCATTGTTAGTAATTTCTAACAATTACTTCTGACTGAATACTGAGATACAATAAAGGTACTTCAAACTAAATTTATAATGAAGAATAAATAGTAAAGATATTGGAATTTACTAACAATAAAATGAATTGTATTTTCATTAATTAGCTGATTTGAAAATGGTTCTGATGTTTTTCTCTAAAGAAATTATGCAAAACCAATGTCTATTTAGTAATAATTATTTACTTGCAATTATAATTCAAAACATTCATTTATCAGATAATGATCTACTTTTTTAATTCATACTTAAATTCAATTAAATTAAATATTCAACACAATTATTGCATAATTACTTCATTCTTGACGTATCGTTTTTATCTTATAAGGTATACAATTATTATAAAAAAAAAAAAAAAAAAAAAACGTTGAAAAAAAAAAAAATAATAATAATAATTAAATAAAAAAATATTATTTAATATATTATAGAGTAAATGTTTTTCTACTCATAACCACTTTCTTGAGTCTCTTATTTCTATCTCTCTCGAATACATTATACATCACCCATGTATATTGTATAATAAATTTATCTTTTTGAATACATTTTGTATATTCTTACATGATATTTGCTCTGACGTTCAATCCCTTATATTTATGCTTAGAAAAGTTAAAAAGAATCTGTTTTACTCTCCATCCTAAACACATGTTTAACTTAGGAATATATTTATCGACAGGGAAAAAGAACAGTTTTTGGTATAATCTAGAATCTGATTTTTATATCTACCCACTTGAAATTTTCGCGGCACTATTATTATGTAATTGTAATTAGTAAAGCTCAAACAACAAAATCAATATATTGATCAACCACTATTTTCAAACTCTAAACTGGCAACAGTTGTTGGTTTGCTGTTAACCATCAGTTCCCGCAAAGAACCACAATATTTACCGGTTTCAGCCTTTTTAGTCATCATTTAACTGATGACCTCCACCGTCAGTCCACAATAAGTAAGTTCCACAGAATCTCAATTGAAACAACTAATTTGTGCAATCGAAATCACATTCATTTTTTAGACACAAATACTAAAAAAAAAAATAAAAAAAAATAAATAAATAAAAAAAAAAAAAAAAAAACAGATTAAAGGAATCTATTTATCAAAATTCCTAAAAATAATTTTACGCATATCATAGATTTTAAACTGACAGATAAACTAAACCAATTTTTTAATACTTCTTAACAGAGGGATTGGATCTCATTCGTACTCACGGAGATACATGATATTTCGTTTCTTCATAATCTAAGTATGTTTATAACTATAAGTATGTATGTTATGCGTATAGAACTCGCGTAGAAAAAACACTTTTTAAGAACCATTTCAATCCCAAATGTTTAACATGTTGAAAAACTCCCTACGCTAGTTTAGTTATAAAATCATTTTATTATCATTATTTTTTCTCTAAAAGGGATTTTTCTAACCCAAAAGAGTAAATACTTTACATTATTAATTTCTTTAATATATTCTAGAAAATTCTTCATATTATTTTTAATATTCTTACTAAAACACTTGCGTATTAAAAAAAAAGTTATAAATGATGTAGAGATCCATGAAATGAGATACCCTCACTGTCCCTAAGCGCTTGGGGCATCCTAAAATAATTACTGCTATCCAAGTTTTTTCTGGGAGATTCGTATAGAAACAGAAATCTACCCCCTAAAAAGGCAAAGTAAACCCTAAAAATCTACCTGGGTCCTGGGCCATATTAATTCTTAAAACGGGTGAACCTACACTTTCATTTTATTTTTACAAATTGCCTCTTTCCCCTACGTGAAAACGTCCTGTCGCGTATGTGTCGCTCTCCCTGCATTCTGTTTTTGCTTTATTTTAATAAATACACTCACATAGCATACACAAAAACACATATGTGCATGTATATATATATATATATAGAATTTTAATTAAACTACATTCATGATTTACATTATGTATATGTATATCATAACAACACTTGAAAATTCATTCAGGATGGAAATATTTTATTTACAGTTGTAAGTACGTATCAGTGNGTAAAGTTGTTTGTCAGTTTTTTTAGCATCACCTGATTAAAATAGAGAGAAGTTTACAATCACCTGTCAGGAATGAGCGGGAACCCAAAATATAACTTCGCAATAGCGCCAAGTTTAAAGATCGCCACAGAATCCTTTAAAAAAATGTCAGAGGGCTAACAATTTTGTTCACAATTACCCCACCTGACCCTATGTAATAATACATACATACTTCTTATATATATATGTGTGTGTGTGTGTGTGTGTGTGTGTGTAGTATATAATATAATTATTTAATATTCTTTTAAGAATTTAATTTATGAAGATACACCCTTTTACACTTTATTAAAAATATGTACATTTTTTACCATGCAATGTAATGTTATAAAGTTTTTTTTTTTCAATAAATTTCCCTTGGTAATAACATTTTTACAAAAAAAAATTATATATATATTTATTCTGTAGATATACTGTGTATAATATTATAAATAAACAAATTATTATTAGTAAAAAAAAAATTCTTAGAATATAATATAAAATATTTTATACTCCTTTAATGCATGTTTCCTCTGGTAGCTGTTATTAAAAATTATTTTCATTCTTTTGTACTGATATTTTTACGTTTCCTATTATTTTATAATAATTGCGTTTTCTTTTGTATTATTATTTATTTGAATTTTATCTGACCTTTATATCTTGTAAACAAAATGTATCAAATATGTATCTATAAATAATATGATTCATTTAAAATTGTAATACAAGGATGTTATAATATGTATATCTAGAGAAATACATTTAAGTAAATAATAAGTTTACGTGCTTTCATATTTTCTTGCATTATTTCACTTTATGTGGCTGTGATTTTAATTTGAATAAGTTAATAGTACATTACGCGTCGAGTGCGGAAAGTAGCATTTTGCATGCGAGTGTGGAGTTTTCACCCGAGCGACAGCGAGGGTAGTAATACCACACGAGCAATGCAAAATGCCGTTTTCGCACGAGTTACGTACCGTACTTTATCTACGATTGTTAGATTTTAATAATAAATACAGAAAAAAATAATATACTTCCTGTATGTAAGTTCGTATTTCTCTTTTGATAAAGATGACATTAATTGATTCGTTGTATTTTGTGCCGAATTAATTATTTTGGAAAGCGTATTATTCTCCTCATATTCGTCATAATCACTTAAATATGTCATTGATTTTCACAATAAAAAACTCGATATAAACAGTTACTTTTATTAAACTAATATCAAATTAGTTTTGTTAACTGTAAACAAACTCGCTAATCGTGTGTAAAGGTGAAGAATTCTTCTTCTTTACCACTCTAGGGTGGTAAAGAAGAGGAATTCTTCAGAGCTTTGTGACACGCATGCGCAATGAATACAAGTATGTAAAGAATCAATTTCTACGCATCTAAACAGAGATACAATGTTTATATTTCGTATCAATCATAGATAAAATAATTTACAAAGATGTAATAAGAAAATACTATGTAATATAATGTTTGTGTGAAATGTTAATGCAGTTGTCTATAAAATAAAACTAGTATATTTATTATTTATTTTAAATATTATATTATGACACATATAACAATTAAATACAGTCCTCATCTGTCGTTTATCTCTCAGGTACAAATTTGAAGCTGAAAACGAGATTGAAGCTTTAGAAAACAGTGTCACGTATATTGCAAATACAAAAGTGTTGTTTTAATCATGGGTAAGTTTTATCTTTTATAGTAGGTCGGTTATACGGAGGGTGCGAGGTGCAGTGGAGTGGAAGGTGGAAGTGTTTGTATCCCGGGTTGAAACAACCCAGTTACCTTGTCATGACCAACGTAGTGAGGTTAAGGGCAGTGGTAGAGAGAGAGGCTGGGAGAGAATTTAGAATGTGCAAGGTCCAGTACAATCCTACAGAGCCCTCGAGGTAGATAAGCTTTCCTCTGTTTGTAGTGTCTCTCTTATAGTGTATACAGTTGCCAGGTTATACTTGCCAGCTATGTGTTTCTGTGTTAGAAGCAAGGCTTTATAGAGCTTTGTTCCCAAGTCCCACCCTTTTCTCCAAACCCTAGATCCTAGATGCCATACAAAAGGACGCTGGGGGACAATAGGATCCGGCAAAAGCATCTGGTCACGGGGACAGTCCAAGCCTCGAGGTCCAATTCTACCAACTTTCAAACCCAAAGATCTCCAGATAGCGATCCTTCTAGTTACCCCTCTCGGCATTAACCAAGCTGCTAACTAGGGAACCTTTCCCAGGGACCCCTTATAATAACACAATAGCCCGGAGACATAATGGTCTGCAAATAATGATCCTTAACTTGCCACATTCTTGGGACTTGGTAATCATCATTGAACTCATTTCACTTTTCATCTCTTCCGAAATTAACTGTTAAAAACTTTCTAGATATAATCTTGTTATTCCGTAAACTCTAATTCTGCATGACCTGAAAACATTGGATTTCTAGTAATTTAACTTTCTCTCCATAAATATATTATGACTAACAATATTATGTTCATACATCTTCTGCCTTTAACCTTACAAAGAATTATCTATTCCTATTGATATTTCATATCCTTTGATTAAATAAAATTCATTAATACACCCTTTGCGTTAATGACCGACCTCCAAAAAGTGTGGTTAAGATTAATTTTTATAATAACAGTTTTTATTTTAAGTAAAAATAAACATTTTTTGCAGATGTAGCTTTTTCTTTTTTTTAGTTTATTAGGTTATTGCGACTACATTACACATGTTATAAGAAATACAGATGAACAGAATATTTACAGTGACTTGTGATGTGACATGAGCATGAGATGAGAGTTATCCATCGATAGTACTCAATATTTAATAACTTGATTCCCCCCCCCCCCCCCTTTTTTCTGTTTTAATTGTTTAATAAGTCACGCGGCCACTGCCTCTATAGTCGTCGAGGAGGGTTTTGTGGGATAGATGGGGATTATAGGTTTTGGGCTAAAAGATTAGGATGGTGGGATATGATGGAGTCATGGAAGCTTTTGGGGAGGAGGCTAGATCACGGATAAATGGGTCTCTGTGGAGGATAGGGTTCGAAACATAGAAAGGAGTATGTATGGTGTAGGAGTCTGTATTAAAGTTTGTAAGATTTAGTAGTAGTTTGTAAGATGTAGCGAATGAAAAAAATGAACCTTAGCCACGTCCAAGAAACTGAAATGCGCTATCTAAGGAAGGTAGCAGGCAAGACAGGGTCAGAAACTCCACCGGTTTTATCTGCTTGCTTGCCAGCTACAAGCATGCCATTTAACATACACAATGCATTTACACATGCAAGTAGCTGGCATGTTTTTGTTCAAGCTAAAGGCATGTGTATTTCAACGTGCCTGCACCATATTCTCTTTGGTTTACTTCAACTCTGAAAGGTAGATGAGTATCCTACTAAATAAGCTAATAAGTATTTATACAAGTATTTAGATGCAAGCTATGTCATCGTCATTATTTAAATAACTATATAAGATATTTAAATCGCACTTACTCTAAGGAATCATAGCAAGAGATGAAAAGAAATGCAGTCCTATCTCTGACCCACGGTTTTTTTTAAGCTTCTTTTATTTTGATACCAATGCCTCATCCTTAAATCCTCCATTTCTTTTTAGATCACTCTTCATCGTTTTTTTTTTCTATGACGTCCTATAAATATTTTTATGTAAAGAAGAGGAATTCTTCAGAGCTTTGTGACACGCATGCGCAATGAATACAAGTATGTAAAGAATCAATTTCTACGCATCTAAACAGAGATACAATGTTTATATTTCGTATCAATCATAGATAAAATAATTTACAAAGATGTAATAAGAAAATACTATGTAATATAATGTTTGTGTGAAATGTTAATGCNGATCACGAGGTAACTTAGCTTAAACTTGTTTCCTTTATTATCCAATCCAAACATCCTTATTATCAGATACAATCAATAACCATAAATAAATCCAAGTTAAATAAATAAATAAATAAAATTAATATTATGTTGTAAGCCAGGTGGGGTGGTGGTTTAGTTTGCGAGAGAATTTCCCGGTCGGACCATAAAAATAAAACACAATAATTATAAGAAACAAAACTATTTTAATATATCTGAACGCTATACTATACGCTACGCGCATGTTTTTACGAGAATCGAGAATACATAATTTTCTTCTTTTTCGTTATCTTCCTTACCGAGATGACAATGCTACCAACTTGAAGTAGAACGTATAAAATTTAAACATAGATCTATAATTTAGGAAATTATCACAACACTGAAAACGCTTTGTATACGGTTGTACGGGGACTAGTAGATAATCGGCCGATCGGCTCGGTCTCGCGCGCAGTGTGAATACAAAAACGCTCGGCTCGGTCTCGCTCGGCCGCGCTCGGTCTCGCCAGGAGTGTAAAAGCCGTTTAAAGGTATCAACAATTTAAATGAATTTTGCTGTGAATACTCGTAATACGCTGTTTTTTTAAGCACATAGAATCGTTTGATAGCAATATAAGTTCAGATCAATTACAATTTCAAGACTGCAAATACTTCATTATTTACCAAAAAATAAAATTGCATTTGCGCATTTTAAAGAAATATTCCACTTTTCCTATTATTATACTACTAAGATGATAAAGGTTTTGTGATGGTCACAATTTGAATGACTAGTTCAAATATGGTTTATACTGTTATCCGAAAGTGAAAATTATATAGTTTTTAGATAGAAGATCTATTGAAAAGGTCAAATGAATGGACCTTGTTTTCTAGAGTGGAATTCGCGTTATTGTCCTGGAAGTTTATTGGTTGATACAGACTTGAACGCGTTTAAATATTGGATCATGAGGAATGCATTATCATTGCATACATAAATAGTTTGACGTTTAACCACATTTAGCAGTCGAGTGAGAAAAGCATGATCTGTCTCTTGACTTTAAGTAACCTCTTCAAAACTTAGTATACTAGAAAATGCTGTTTCATACAATTATTTAAATTCTCTGATGACAGAAATATATTATAATTTTTGTCATGAAAGAGGGGGGAGGCGTATAAGAGGTTATGTGAACTACACACAATTTCACCATTAGTTTTAACTAATATTTGTATATTTCGAGCAAATAATGCTAAAATATATAAAAACTAAAATTTTGTTTTTCTGTGCCTTTAGTATACAAGCAGCTAGTATAACATCTCCTGGTTTATCTAAGATCTTTTTCTTGCTTAAAATTGTTACTTTTTTAGAGCGTAAACTTTGAGTCTACGTTTACGGCGATTTATATTTGATTCAAGTGGGAGCTTCAGTGCTTCAGTCAACCTATCTATCTGTCTAAATGATTCTCCGCTCCCTTAAATCTGTTATCGATTCTTACCCTTTTTTTATTTTTCTACATTTACACTCAATAACAGTACATGACATTGTCACAAGGACAAGCATAAGCTCTGGCACAAATTGACGCAGTGCATTTCAGCGCAGTTTTTTTCAACCGCAGAAATATAAGAGTCCGCGCGGATTTAGACGCCAGATCTACTAGCGTCGTGTAAGCCACGTGTGGTGTTATACTATCCACTACCCTGCCCGGCTCTGAGTCTCAATTCGTATTATTTCGTATATATCCGCGACTGAAAAAAACTGCGCTGCCCTGCCATGTGTCTCAATGTACGTCTGCGCTAATTCTTCCATATTTTTATTTTCTCTTATAAAGTGAAAGAATTGTGATGACACAAAAATTAAATTTTGAGATTTTTATGGATTTACTCGCTTTGAGGTCACTTGAGTCCAAAAAAATGCTTTCTGTGGTGTGTCTGTGCAGACACCTATAGACTAAAGTGCTGTACTGATTCTGACGAAATTTGGCATAAATGTTGAGAAAAGTCATACCCTAAGGTGGAATAAAAATTAAAATTTTAGCTCAAAATTTGGGGGCGTTACCCTTCAAAAGCTCTGAAAAAAAACTGTGCTTCGGGTTTAGATCGGGGCATTCTGCTGTAGCCCAACTCGCGCGCTTAACCGATCAAATCACTGATAATTACAACTTAAATAAATTTACAGGCATGTTGTCGTTGGACGTAGAGAAATCTTTTGATTGTGTGTGGCATGAGGGCCTTCTATATAAACTAATAACAGAACTGCAGTTACCAAGGTATTTAGTTATAGTACTGAGAAGCTATCTTAAAAACCGCAAATTTTTTATTCATAACAATAATACTTGCTCGAAAGATTATAATATGCCCTCCGGCTTGCCCCAGGGTTCAATATTGGCACCGAATCTCTACAATATAATCATGCCGGGTATCCCAAATACTGAAAACGTTGATCTTTCGATTTTCGCTGATGACACTGCAATATACTGTAGCTCGTGGCGTCTAGATACGATTGTCAATAGACTAAATAAAGCTTTTAAAAAAATTACAAGTTACTTTAAAAAATGGAGAATTAAAGTTAACCAGACTAAAACAGAAGCGATAATATTTACGAGACGTCGCCCTCACCTACCTGAACCCCTTAACTTCCAAGGAGCCGTTATAGAATGGAAAGATCAAATCAAATACCTAGGTTTGACTCTCGATAAAAAACTAAATTTTTCCAGCCACATTAAAACAAACCTCAATAAAATTCAACACACACTATATAGTCTCTACCCTTTATTTAGCAAACGGTCCAAATTAAACCAAAACAATAAATTAATAATCTACAAACAATTAATAAGATCCGCCCTTACGTACGCTTGTCCAGTCTGGAGCTCCGTGTCTAAATCAAACTATAGGTCCCTACAAGTACTACAAAATAAATGCTGTCGAATAATTGGTAATTTCCCTATCTTCACAAGAATTAAAGAAATGCACGCCAAGCTAAATCTTCCTGATATTCAACAATTTATTTTTCAGCTAACCCAAAAATTTTTCAGGCAATGTCAAGACAATCAGGCTAACCAATTAATCAAAAATATTGGCAACTACAATATCAGTGATCTAAGTAATAGATACAAAAAATAAAAACATAAAAGAATCAAACATATACTTCTAGATAGCAAATAATATGTGATAATTACAATTTAATTTATTTTAATATAAGATGTATCTAATATTCAACCATTGCTATCAAACCACTTGTTATTGTTATACTTCAGTTTATTTATGTTCTATTAACCTTCACCATAGTTACCATTAAGTTAAAGGGTTTTTGTTATTTTTTTCCCCTTGTTTGTTACTGTTGTTGTTATTGTTATCTAAAGTATTATTGTATCTTCTATTTAAATCTTGTAGGCCGAGGGAAAAACAAACTATGTTTGATACTGGCTCTGATAAAATAGAAACGAAAATGTTCATTGTAAATATGTCAATAAAATTATTTATTTATTATTTATTATTTGGACACAACAATAATAAATATTACAGAAATACAACACACACATGCCAATAAATATTATATATTGTATTAAGTATTAATACAACAGACACAGGTTATTTCAGGCTAGATACGTAATTATGTCACAAATAAATTCTCGCAAAAAGACGAAGTCGTGAAAATTAATCATGAAAAATTAAAGATTGAATTTTTCCTGGGTTTGTTAGTGAATACAGTTTAAATAAGGATATGCATACCTGACGTTGTTTTACTCACATTGTTTAAAGCATTTTCAGGGGTGTTAATCCTGGTCAAGTTGACTCGAATTCACATAAAATTGAGTTTACTATGGGGTAAATTCTTTAGAGAATTAAGTTAAATCTATTTTACTTTTTTTAAGACGGGAAAGGTCTTTGTAGTGACATTGGAGGCACGCCCAATTATTTTTTTATTAGTATAAATTACGAAAATAAAGCTTATCAGTATTAAATATTGTCGGTTTGACAGTATATTAAACTCAAGAAATGATCTCTACAATGCATTTTTTATTAAAATGAGAAGCTCATTGCAATCATCTCCGGAGAGATGGGGAAAAGGGCGCCTTAAAATATAGCTGGACAAAGTCGTAATCAAGATTCATCATATCATTCCAACATCAGGAAATAGTTTCATGATTTCTTCACTAAATATTGTGAATTATATCTCAATTCTTCGTTAGTTGAATCAATGTCAGAATTTTAACTTAATTCAATGAAAAACCACCATTCACTCAAAGAATTTTTACATCCATTTATATTCTCTGACTTCTAGTTCCTCATGAGTATCTTCTCTTTATCGCTGATAACCGCTTCCAGTTAAAAGCTTTTTTTTCTAATTTATAAATGTAAAGTATAATACCACTTAATTTTTAATTTTTTAAATTAAATTTGTTTGTATTGTGTTCATGTCTATGAAGCTAATTATTATGACATTCAAATAATTCTCTTTCTCTCTCTCTCTCTCTCTCTCTCTCTCTCTATATATATATATATATATATATATATATATATATATGTGTGTATTTAGTATGAGGAAGTAAAAAATAAAATCAGAAGATAAATTAATAAAGTATAACCGACAAGAGAATTATGTATATAAACAAAATTGAAGTATTAATTGGTTTTAAATAAAATTTAATTAAGTTTTCATAGAGACAATAAAACCTTTTATTGTTTCAATTCTTTGTATGAAAATCCAGATTAATTTCAGTTCGTTTAGGTTGGCCTCTGCCCTTTATAAAATCGAGATGGCTATAATACCAAACATTGTATAATTCTTCATGAAAATAAATAAAAACGATATTATCACATCCGTTAAATTTTTCTCTACCAAGTTTTAAAACGATTAGTTTTAGGTCATGGCCATTAGAAAATGAATTTTGGAGACAGCGCATGCGGCTCATGCTATTTTACTTTGTAGAAGCATTTACTCCACGTGGGTCGAGTGNTATGCATGTAAAATTTTATTCTGTACCGAAAATCACAAATCAATGTTTTATTTTTAGGATGAAAAAAGTGATGAAGCGTTCACAAAACTATGAGTGGGAAAAGCTCGGAGTAAAACTTACCTTGTTATAAATGTTAACTGGAAAAAGAGGGAAAGGGAGGGATTTTAATTATTTAGTGGTTTTGAGTATTTAATGAAGCTTGTGGGCGAGTGATAGCTAACGAGTTAGAGGCGCATTCTTCCGTAGCAGAGCCTCCCAGTTTTAACTCAAAAACAAACCACAACAATAATTATTGTATCACATGCTTTGCCCGAGAGATTACCATCCAGTCCCTCAGCCCCTAACTTGGTAGCAGAACATTCAATTATGTTCTGCTACCCTCTTTTAGTTTTTCACCTGTCCTCCCCTTTATTACACGTGTCTCTACACACAATCCCTGTTCTGATAACAATGGCATATCAAGTTTAATATGAATTATTACACCTGAAAAAAAGGATGGGAGAGACGAAATCTAATTAAATTTAATCCGGTCGGTTTAGTTCCATGGACTAGGATATCCCAACAATAGATTTTTTTGTAAAGATTACTTCTTTAAAGTACACTCGCAAAACTTTTTTCTCTAGCATAAAGTATGTATTTCCTTTGAATAAGAAAACAAAAGACTGAACAAGAAATAATAAAAATGAATTGGTAGTTGCTGAAGTCTCACGTAAAAAAGGGTTTCGTTGGTATTGTAAACATGACAGTACAAGGGGCAAACAATTTTTTTCGTGTGACGTGAGTTATCCGCCATTTTGGATTTGAACATCTAATAATTTTGAGTTCGCTACATTTTTTCTGTGTGCGCGTCAAAACGATCTTTAATACTGTAAAGTTATATGTTTTTCTCTCTTTTCATTCGAAAGTTATTCGAACCGTACACGTACAGAGTGACACACAGACAGACAGACACATGAACGAAACCCAATCAATTCTTAGTTTTAGGTAGTATTCATACTACGAAAAGTTTACTTTTTAATTTAAATCAAATTATAATTATTATTAACAATGGGAGACAGAGAAAAATAAGAATCCAGCGCCGGAACTTCAACCGCGGGCCTCTATATTTCAAGTATAGCGCTCTATACTAATGGGGTACTTTATAGTTATAAGCGATAATTTACGGTCTAGTCCTATTGTCGTAAATATCGACTGCTAGACTTGTGGAAAATTAAATGCTTAATTCGGGACTAGGTGTTGTTAAGTGCTTAGTGTAGCATAAATATAGAGGCCCATGGTTCAAGTCCGGGCGCTGGAGTCTATTTTTCTCTGTCTGTCTCCCATGGTTAATAATAATTATAATTTGATTTAAATTTAATTTTATATTGCAATATTTTTCGACATCATCACAAATATTGGTACATTATTCTGAAGAGAATAAAGAAGATGCTGAACAGTCTGTACACAAAATCAAGAAAAATATTATCTGTTTTTGAGAGTTAAGGACAAAGAGGAGTTATTATAATATATATATATA
>KZ652102.1:160809-176617 GCA_001010745.2 Gerris buenoi
TATATATATATATATATACCTATTATTTTAAAGACAGATACAAATATATATCATATTTTAATTTAAAAAACAAAATATTACTTTGAGATTATATATTTTTAGTATTAACTGCTTAAGCTTTAAATGTGTATCCCTTCAATGTTTAACACTGTTTATTCTCTTATATCTATCTAAAAAGCTAAATAAAAAAAAAGATGATAAAATCATTTTTCATAAGAACTAAGCAATAAATACAAAATATTAAAAAGCTTTTATGCTATCCCAGGCTATTGCCGGCTTTATATTGTACTAAACAAACTCTCTGACGGAGTTAAAATGAAAGTATAAAATTCATTATTATGAAGAACCATGGATATAAATCTCGTTGAACACTGATTTTGTTATAAAATGTATAACAGGGGAAAAATTATATTAGGTATTAAAAAATGTATTACGTTCATTAAATCTGTACTCGATAGTTTTTTTACGGTTTGCAAATGAATCTGCTAAATTGTTATAAAAAATCTTAAAGAGTAATCCTAATATTGTAAAATACAAATTTTAATTTTTAATTTGGAAATATTACAGACTTTATTACCTAATTCTCAGGCTGGATGTCAAGCAGCGTTGTTAGAAATAAATGCATCACGAGTATTGCTCATTTAAAGTTAATACTTGTTTTTGTTTGTGTTTACATAAGTTTTAAATAAGTTAATATGTGTTTACATAAGTTTATAAAACTATTATATATTTTTATTTATTTATTTTTTTTTTTTGTTTCAGGTAAGTGAAGAATAAAATTTCTATGATTGCATTCTTGGTGAGTGAAATTATTTTATCTATAAATCCATTTTATATTAGTACGACGTTTAATATTATTTTATTTAGACGTTCAAAAAAGTTATTACGTGTGCTTAGGACATAATGTTGCATAGCTAGTACTCTTTTAGGCACAATTAAATATTAAAGGTACATATGTAATGGTACAATTTATTTTCATTGGTTCGTTGCTACAAAATTAAACTAGGCTCCTATAATATACTCGTAAAATTTAAACATTGTTCTAAGACAACTCAGACTAATTTTGTCCTATAATGTCGGTCCCAGATCCCAGAAAACATAAACACATAATCTTATTATCTATACAGACGGATACGCGAGTTGATCCTCTTGCTATGAACCTTCCAAATGAAGTGGGAGTCCAATCCGGCACTACCGTCTATTCCACTCATCCTTTTAAACTATAAACTTATAATTATTAACAAATAATATGCTCCTATTAAATATTTATTGTATTAAGTTCACTTTTATGATAGAGCCACGCTATACCAAGTTAATGTATTGTTTAAAATGTGTTCATATTGTTTTTCTGTTTTAATTTTCAACACAAATCAGATATATTTTCATGTTTCCTGGGAAAACGGCTTTTATTGTAAGATTCTTATTTAAATGAACTACATTTTAGAATTTATTAATCAAAATTTTTTACTGTTTTCGAGAATTTTTTCTGAATACTTGGGAGATAGTGCCGCCAAATTTAGTGCTAAAATTAATTTCTCGATTTCGTCTCGGGTATGATTTTTCTAATCATGTATGCCAAAAGTCGTCAAAATTGGCCTAGTAGGTATTTATGGCTCCTCGCGTCTCATGCGACAACCGACAGATATTTTTTGGGCTCAGGGGAACATAAAACGTTTAAATCCATCAAAATCGAATTTTTGCGCTATCACACTACTTTCTCTTTATATGAGAAAATAATATACATAAGAATGTATAAAGAAGGACTTTCTTGACGTTCATGGCGTGACGGCTTGTTGGTAGAGGCCTATCGCGTTTAGGAATTTCAAAAGTTAAACAAATTATTATAGCTCTCTCGATATTAAGTGTTTTCTTATAATAAATTATTTCTTATTAAGCTGTTATTCTATTAGCGCTTTACTCTTTTTATTATTATAGATGGATACCTTAATCACATTTCATAATAACAATAACTAATCGTAAATTTCTCTTCATTGACGAGTCTACGGCTGTTTTATAATTAATTGATGGTCTCTCGGTGCCGTGAAGTAAATCACCTTCTAAGAACACTTCTTCCCCTCAGACTAATACAGACTTGATTAATTACATATCTATCGGATTTAGGGAAAACCTAGAGGATAGGGAAGAGAAATGTAATATAATGAGACTTCACCTCTAGACCCTAAGCTTCTCGCTTACTTCTTAGAGCTTACTTCTAGAAGCTTACATCCAACTCCATCAATATTAACCTGACATGCTTCTATTCTCAACCTCTGGGTCAGGCCCGAGTTAAGAAAGAAAAAGAGAGGAATTTAGAAGGAAAGCTCGAAGGGGTTGAAGTAATTTTTAACATCAATCAAAATTTATTCTTTACTGGCTTACTTTTTTTTACAAATAATAATACGTATAGGATATTTTCTCTGAGCGCACGGCAGTACGCAAGGGCAAGATCCCGCAAGCACCTTCATGTGTATCTTTACTTTCACCTATTCACCCGGTTTTTTCTCATCCTCATATCTCTGCTTCCTCATAAGATTTCAAAATAAAAGGTTAAAGTTATTTTATTTATTTTTTAATCAATATTGGACTGTTCATATGAAGTGCTTGTTTGTTATACGTTATTTTCTTATCAACTTCGTAATTCAGAGCTGACGAAAATAATGAGTCAAGATTAATGTTAACGCCTTCTTTCATTGATACAGTAGACTATTGATAATATTTACTTATATTGTATGAACACTACAAAGCGTTCAACTAAACTTTGTCGAAGAAAGAGTAAATTTTATGTGTTATCACATGTGAATTGGTGCAATTTACATAGTTTGACCTACCTCGTTCTGGAAAGCAGTGATGCAATTTACACTATTTTCCTTACCTTGTTTTGAGAAGTGGTGGTGCAATTTACACTGTTTTTCTTACTTCGTAAAATATTCTTTTAGCGAATTTTCGAAGAAAATTAAGCTATTGCAATGGCTTCAAAATGTTTTTAATGCGAATTTTTGACATTTTTTTTCATGGAAATCCGTTTCAGGCCATTCTGCATCGATCCCTAAATTTTAACACTTTTTTATGTATGTATATATATATGTATGTATATTTGTGTCACTCCAGACGATATCTTCCCTTAGGATGCACTTAAAAATTTCAAACAAAGTTTAAAACGTCAATAATATCAAAAGAAAGGATGAAGAAGGAAGTTCGTTGGCCAGAATTTTTGGAGTTCATTTAGGGGTCACATTTTGACCATTTAGGGTCAAAAATAGCATAAAATCGTGTTTTTTCCATTTTACCCCCTTTAATATGTGAATATGATAAAAGTGTACGTAACAACAATTACTTTACTCTTAAAGAGCTTTCTAACGATGTGCATCTTGAAGGGTAAATACTATTTTGACTTTTGTACCCCGTACCCGTGTGTATCCAAACATTTTTTTTCACCCATCCAAATTCAAACCAAAATTTTTCTATATTATCATAAGCCAATAATACGCAGATTTCTTTGAAAATTCGCTCATTAAGTCAT
The DNA here is from genome assembly GCA_001010745.2 of Gerris buenoi. NCBI lineage: Eukaryota > Metazoa > Arthropoda > Insecta > Hemiptera > Gerridae > Gerris > Gerris buenoi. The sequence continues at coordinate 164,330 of KZ652102.1, forward strand.
GGTGCATGACTGGACTTTTTTATTTCTGCTTAAACAAAGATGGTGCAATTTACATAAACCCCAATGAACAAAAGATTCTTGTATACTCATTAGAAGAAGTAATAAAATCATAATATCTGTGTACTAAAGGTCTTTTACAAAAACTACGGTATGGAATAAACGAAATGGAATTAGGGTGTCACTGTCAGATGTTTTCAACCTTATAACCTTATCCGGTTTTATAACCTTATCCTTATCCGGTTATATAACCTTATCCGGTTGCGGGATATACGCAACCGGAAGGAGTCGGAATGAGTAGGAGGAAGACGAGCTAATGCAAAATGATGTGTGATAGTAAAATAAATAAAGTTATAAACCACGTGACGTTGTGTTATTGAACATGTTGATAAACGCATATTTTTAACTATTATATTCTAATCCACTCTTATATTCTTCTATTCGTGAGACTAATTATTTGTAAGGGATCATTTAACATTTTTAAGGGTTCACAAAAGTTAGACGAGAACCTAACTTTTAGTACTTTAAGAGGTCAAAGGGCTTATACAAAAACTATATACCTAGGTGTGGAATGAATGAAACGGGATCAGAGTGTCGCTGTCAGATGTTTTCCACCTTAACCGGTTATATAACCTTATCCGGTTGCGAGATATACGCAACCGGAAGGTGTCGGAATGAGTAGGAGGAAGACGAGCTAATCCTAAGTGATGTGTGATAATAAAATAAATAAAGTTATAAATGTTGACATGACGATTCTTTACAAATAAATAATTAATAGAACCTTCGTTATTTACGGCTTTGTTTAAAACTTCCCTTTTTAAAACTGTCAGGTAACAGAAGATTAAAATTTTGCTTGCATATATCAAGTTGGTAAAGAGAAGACAGGAGGCTAGGAAAGGAAAACAACCCTTGTTTAGTAGCTGGCACGTCGGGAATTAGGACAGTATTTAATTTGAAAAGGGAAAAGGTTTTTAGTTTGAAAGGTTCCATCAGGGGTTTCCTCTACAGTAGACGATATGATTAATTAGTGTTTAGGGACTTCTCGACGAGCCAACAAACAAACCAGAACAAACAAAAGCCTGAGAGAACAACAGGCTTGAAATGAGAAAACCTTTAACACCTTCCGAATATACACTTGGCCATAATACTTCCAACATACAAGGGTATGGTGTAGGTCTACCATTAAACCTAATTAGTGAAAAGCAGTCTGATTTAGAAATGGGAATGCTATTAATTTGAATTATGTCAATATCATAAAAAAATGGGAATAATAGACCACAAAACACCCCATGCTTCGACATGTAATATGATATGTGGAAATGGAGGTATTTTGAAAAATGCCATCACAAACAAGACTTTTGAATAACCCAATATACTAGAATTAGAGGAGCCTGTGTCTAGAATTCCATGAATCCTGACAGGTCCAACCTATTAACATTAAAGAGATCATTCTGAAGGGACTTGTTTATTTGCAGAAGTCGGGATTTATAAAATCTCTGACGTCCTCCGGGCGATATAGATATTTCAGACTCTGACCGCAAATAGAATTTAAATAACCAACTTAGTGAATAATATATCATTTATCTCCAGTAGGGAGAAAAAGTTATGATTTTAGATGAGTTTAGAGGGACTAAAATAGGTATTTTCTTCCCTGAATTCAAAATGTAGGGAGAAAGAGTAAAAGTAGGCCGAAAAAGTAAAGTATGACGAAAAAGTAAGTACTGTCAACTTAATTGTTTTACAATTAGTGGAAAATGAATGGCTAATGTAACGAAGTTGTTGAAATCAGGTTGGCGACATTACTTTTTGGACCTACTTTATCATTGTTTATAACCTGCATCTAAATAACCTTCTATTTGAGTTTAATTCCAATTATTATTTGTTTTTAATATTGAATCTCTTATATCTCTGCTATTAAAAGTGCTAATAATTATTGGTATTTATTAAAATAATAAATAAAATCCGTGCAATGGACAAAAATGTGTATTTTCCTAATTAGCTGATTTGCTAATTAGAGTTATTATCAAAAACTCCAATTCCCTCGTCTTCGCCTCGGGATTTAGGGACCACGGTTCCTTCGGCTTCGCCTCAAAAACCAACTTTTTCGCTCAGGGAATAATGGCTTACTTTACTCCCTAGGTGCATAAATAACTATTTTTTCTGCTCGTCAAAGTGGAGCCTGGCAACACTGTTTTTCGCAATCTTTCCGCCTTTATCAGCTATCATATCAGTGTTATCAGAATTAGTTGATATATGCAAAGTACCAAAAGTAAGGTTCTCGTCTAACTTTTGTGAACCTTTAAAAATGTTAAATAATCCCTTACAAATAATTAGTCTCACGAATTGAAGAAATATCGAAGGCTCTATTAATTATTTATTTGTAAAGAATCGCCATGTTAACATTTATAACTTTATTTATTTTACTATCACACATTATTTTGCATTAGCTCGTATTCCTCCTACTCCTTCAAAATTTGTTATTAGCTAATTTTAGTTAATAGATGTAATGTCTCACATTTTCATTCAGTCCTTAATAGTTCCTCTTATGTAACAAAGATGTCTTGAGAATACTGCATAATTTCCCTTAAGCTAAACATTTCATGGGTTCTTCCCAATATGTAGTTGTGGCAACCCTGACTATTGTGACTATTAACAGTGAACTTAGTCTCTCTTGCTCTCTGTTGTGGCAATGCAAACAAAACTTCCGCACCAATGAAATTAAATGCTAACATGCTTTGTGCATTCCCTTTAAAGCCACTGGATGTGTTATTTTACCTATTTGCTATTAATAACTTAGTACTAACACATACCATGTAAAAATAAACAGTTTGTTGCTTTTTGGCTCAAAAATTTAATTAATATGTTTCATATGCATGTATTAATAGTATAAATCATCCCTTTTGTGGACAATAAACTTTAAAAAAAGCGGAAAACAAAGTAGCAGAATATTGGAAGTAAGTAGGTTGTCTTTCGATAATTTCTTGACACTCTCTCTAATTGCTGATAAAAAAGGAATCTCATAATTTACTAATTTGTCAAATTAAATTATTAGAAGTAATTTTATTTATTTTTAAATGAGCGTATCTGAGTATTAAGGAATCTCCGTTTACATTTGGCTCATGTAAACGGAAATTTATGGTTTATGTAAAGCAATATTAATCATTGAAGGTTTTCTTAGGGGGACTTGAGAGTGGAACTCACCGGTGTAGGTGTACATTGGAATAAAAAATTAATCATCGCTAGATTTAATACTTACTATTGAATACAAAACTAAGGTAAAGAAGGGCTCTATACTATAGGGGCTTCTCTTAGCTTTATGGGCGTTGCAAGAACTAAAAATCTCTAAGGAAAACAAGCCCTTATATGGACACATTTTGATTAACTACCCAAAATTCCATTATTGTTTTAAATATTCCCTTGTCTTATTAGTTTATTAGACCAAAGTGATTTTATGATTTTATCACTTTTATAAGTTGAAAGTATGATGTTTTTCTTACTCATTAAAGTAGTAGTAGTAGTAGTAGTAGTAGTAGTAGTAGTAGTAGTAGTAGTAGTAGTCTAGTACATCCTACTAGAACGGGTAGGACAAACCACTTGATCGAACTTTGCAATTAGGCCATCACTTAGGCCCTTTTTACGCCCCGTGGTGGAGAGTTTCAGCTACTTCACACATCATACATTTGTACATTGTACCGCCGAAGCGAGTATGGTGTGGTCATTAGTAAGCTATATAGGCGTGCGTCAAAGCGTGGGGGAAGAGAGCAAAATCATTAAAGTAAATATCGCTAAAGAAATTATTCTTATGCAGTAATCAAATATAGGGTGGGTTGTGGATTACAAAGTTAATTATAGTACCCAGAGACCTTGCTTACTTCTCGAAAGGTTCTGTTCTCCCGCAAGCAACTTGTGGAACTAGCTTTTACCTATCCTTTCTATCTTTTCCCATCATTGGAATGGCTAAAGGAAATATTTTAAAAAAAGTCAATTCAAATTTCTTTATGAACTCTTTCATTACTTAAAATTTTGGACAACTCAAACTACCTTCAATTCTGCTGCACGTTCAAATACTTCGTGTATGTTTATCATATTTAAATCCGACTTACGAAATTATCATGGAGTACAACCTGCTCAAGTTAGATGCAGATACTGTTATAGGCTTCTTTACTGTTTCTCCAAGTTGTAAAGCTGAGATTTGGGCGAAGAGTAATCGTGTTCCACCTTACTAAGCCATAGCTACGTGCTCTTCTCTAAGATCCCCCTCGTATATTCAGGTGGTATAAAGTTGGAAATTAGTGTCTTACCTGGAGTGGTTTACTCTTTTCCGTTTCTTAATGACGACAAGTGAAGACTTATAGATCTAATAAATTGCCTTACTTTACTTCTTACATCTTCATTATTTTTTCGTTTAGAGTTTCATCTTGACGTAAGAATTGAATTTTATAGCTCACTTTATTAATTCCATGATATAACACTAAGGTTAACTAAAGCAAAAGTTTTTTTTTGTCGGTACGGACTTACGGACAATTACTTAAGTAAACGTTTACTAGTAATAAATAGTAAATAGATACACTTGTAGAGGTTAGGTAAAATTCTATCAATATAGGATATCTTCATTATAATTGAGGATAGAATTAGTCACTTATGTTATGCTAATTAAGAAATTATAATTTAAAATATTGAAATGAACATTACCTGAATCCAGGTGAGATGAAAAGAAAATATGATTCAAATACATATAACCACTTTTAACATCATCACAATTTAATATTCTAGAGCTGAGAATGACCCAACAAGTCGAATTATTGCAGAAGTGATACTCTTAATTCGGTTGGATTCCCCTATACGGGGCATCATGTATAGAAATGGAAAAAACTGGCACATATAATTAAAGTCTTTTCTATATTTTGATAAAAAATGCACCAATTATAGATTCTTCTTCATTTCATAAGTTTTCTCTTATTACAATTTCCATCTTCAGTCCTCTATTTTGAGACACAGCTGTATACAGGCCGATTTTGGGAATCTTGGGCGTTTTTATCTGTAGTAGATTACCTGGGCTTCGATGTAGCGTATCTGGTTTCTCAAAAGAGTATGAAATGAAAAAGATTACATAAATAATGCAATTTATATCAATATATAGGAAACACTTTAATTATGTGTGCATTATATTTGTTAGTTTTTGCATTTCTATACATGATGCCCCGTATAGGGGAATCCAACCCTTAATTCATTAATAGACCAATAGTTATAGTAATAGATGATCTGTCTCCCATTGTATATAGTAATTATAATTACTAAATACTACTAAAACTATAAATTGAATTTCTAATTGATTGTACTTGGCACAGGTACTAATTGGGTACTTTATTATTACAAGTTATTTCTCGGTCTAGTTCTATTGTCGTTAATGTTGACTTCTAGACTTGTGGAAAAATTTGAAAGCTTAATTCGGGACTAGGTATCGTTATCAACATAGGAAATTATTCTTCAGTGTAGCTTAGTTGGCTAGAGCGTCTTTACTGGAAATAAAGGAGGCCCATGGTTCGAATCACAGTGCTGAAATCTATTTTTCTCTGTCTGTCTCCCGTTGTAAATAGTAATTATAATTTGATTTAAATTAAAATTTAAACGTTCTGTAGTATGAAACCGAAACTTAAAAATTGAATAGTAATAGATAATTAAACGGCAAGCATCAATTGCACTTGCTCAAGCCTTTAAAAATTAGGAATTACCTCGAAGAATTAGGCCCTTATTGATCCAATTTTTACTATCTCCGTGGTAGAGAATTCAGGTCACTTCACTCATAATACCAATGTACAATATCACGAAGTGAGTCTGGTATGATCATTGGTAAGCCATGTAAATAAATAATCGTGGCGTGGAATCGAACCCACGACCTCGAGCTTCCCTCGATTTATTGATAGCCGAACAGACGTCACGTCACAAAAAATGTAGGCCACGATGGGTCTTTAATAGACCAAGAGTTAAGAGTTAAAACTGCAATGATCACTTTACTAACTTTATAAAATATTACCAATTTAATTTTATGTAATTTGTTTTATACATTCCTTATACCTATGCTCTGATTCGGTTTTCCGTTGATCTTTTATTTTACCTTAACTAACGCTCACTTGAAGCTTTAGTGACAGACAAAGTATACTTTTTTGTGATAGATATTTAACTTTTTACCAATAATATTTTGACGTGATATATGTTGTTTAGTACTACATGTTAACCAAGAGCGTGTGAATCATACGTATGACACATTCACATTGATCTTTTCCGATTGTGATAACTGTATTAAATGAAGCTTCATCAAGTTGTAATCATAGAGCGAAACCCCGTCTTTTAGGATTGAAAAGCATTCGTTAACCTTTGTCAACACGATACAAACGAGGTCGTAGATTAAACGTAATCGTCACCCCCCTCTACCCTTCTACAAGTATTAATTAACAGAAAGGAAACTCCGGGAATAGATAGGGGATTCCAATATGTGGTGGAACAGAGTCAAGAGAGAAACACAGTTGACGGGTTTGAAGCCGATAAAGCGAAACACCCAAACCCTTCCATGTTTATGGTTTATGTCATCAATCAAAATCGGTATCGAAGCGAAAACCCAACGACAATCCAGATACAATATAATCTAAACCTACATCCAGTCTGGTTTCCATTCAAACCCCCCACTCTTCAGATAGAACACATTCGGAATCCTTATCGACATTGAACACTTTTATAGTATATTGTAAGAGTGTAGTAAAAAAGTAAATCTTCATGACTGATTGCCTGATACATCATCACTAACGACCAATACCCAATATCTTTTAACTAGTTTTATAACTTAAAAGAAAGTGAAAAACTGTTTAATGCAATTTTATAACATTTATCTTAGATTCAATATATTGCTGCCTTTTTGGAATATGCGGTTCTTACAAATAATAATACTAATAAATATAACAAGGGTTGTAAAAACTCAACTACTTTCAAATTTACAGAGTGTCAAGTGTTATAAGTTAGTCAGGACAGAGGAGTTCAGTTATATTGCTCGGTTCTGAGCTGTAGGTAGTCGCTGGAATAGATAAATTAAAAAAAAACACACCACAAAAGGAGAAAGATAAAAATATTGGATAACGAAGAATGAAGGTAATGTGAAAGTATAAAGATAAAAGAGGTTGATCTTTCATATAAGTAAAATGCAGAGAATATATATAAATAAAAATTAATGTTTGTCTGTCTCATATACCTGCCTAAACCGTTCATCCGATTGCGATGAAACTTAGGGGAATGGTTGAACGCATCCCTGGGAAGGTTTTTGAGTTAGTAAAACTATTTTCCGATTTTTGTACAGGGAGGTACGGGGTACAAATGTCAAAATAATGAAAACCCATCATGATTAATATTTTTGAAAAACTCTTTAAGAGTACAGTAAAGGTTGGACGCATGCCAGTTATTTAAAAGACTTAAATTAAATATTCTCAACAATGATAATAAATAATGATTTGATATATAATAATAATTTGGTACCAGAAAATAATGAATACACAATGGCAAATGAAACAAAAGTTAATGTTAAAAGTTCTTGTATCAAGTAAATGTATTTAAAAAATTAATGTAACAAAATTACAAAAAACAATACTTTCCTATACCATAGGCAGTGAGGAAAAGTAAAAAAACAAAAAAAACAATGCGTTATTTACAGATTTACTGGTTTTATAGTTCAATATGTCCTCCCAGTTCATTTACGACAGCTTGCACTCTCCTTCTCTAGTGGGATATAGCTCCAGCAATAGTTGATTGACTCAAATCATCCCAGGTACGAAGAATCCTCTTTCAAAGTTCATCAACGTCCTTTATTCTGCTCCTACGTTCTACGTTCACCCTTTATTCGTAATCTTGTTCTTACTCTTTGTTCTACCAACCACAGAGTAATCAATTTGATTTAGTTCTGGACCGTTAGGCGGCCATTCGTCTGGCTAAATAAAGTCTGGGCAATTCTCTTGCAAGTATTGAATTGTTTGCAAGGAGCGATGGTACGGGGTACCATTTCGCTTAAACGTATAATTTGGCATTTGATCTTCAATTTCAGGCAAAATTAAAGTTAAAACATCTTCAATGTTTGTTAAAATGTTGTACAACGATTTTATAAGACCCTAATTTAAACCGTCATTGCATGGCTTTCAACCAATATAGTTAATTAAGTTATACTTATGCAATTTAAAGTAGAAGTATGTAATTTTCAGACCCCGCAAACCCCACATCTCTATCTATTACAGAAACTAAGTTATAAATGTTCAAAAACGTGCGAGTTTTTTGCCCACCCTGTAAAATGTGTTACTATATAGGTTTGATAATTATATTATTTGGTTTACGAGTAAAAACTTATGAAGGAAAGAAGTTGAAGCTAAGTGTATATATATCTCGAGACAGCTTATTCATATTAAGAACGAGTCCATCCGGACTAGATTATTCCTATCTAAACTCTTCTTTGAAATCAAACTTGATCTAATTAAGAGAAAGCCTAAACAGCTGATGCATTATCACATGTGTGATAAGTCAGAACCTAGTATGCTTTTATTATAATGGTGCACCTCTAGCTTGGATATATTAGAAATAGTGAGAGCTTAATATGCTTTAGATTTTCCCTGGCAAATAGTACTTTGAAGGAAATTTACTACCAAAAATTGCTTGTGACCATAAAATAATAGAAATGTATTATCTTTAAAACGAATAGAGAGACAGAAAGTCCTAAATATGTTTACGCGTAATAAATTATTTTGTGGCATTAATGTCTTAAATACATGTCATACAATACATCTCAAGTGTAACTTTTTGATCAACTTAAATCTTAAAAATTACTAGATTCTTGCTATTGAAATGTAAATTACTTCTCTTGAACGTATTACAGTAACTAAAAAAGTATTTGCATATAATATACTGAACTGAAACCAATAAATAATGAAAAACGTAATAACGAATCCAGTGTGAGGTTTTAAATTAATGTTAACCCAAATATTTCCCTTTACAATTTATCTATTGAGCCATATGGCTATGCGGTAACTATAAATCGAATTTCGCATCCGCGCTATAGTTGGCAAACTTTAGGATATGGCCAAAACTCCGAAACTAAACTCGTAACAACTATGTAATTAAGTTTGGATCGTTTTCCTTAGTACGAGCTTTGGGGTTTATATTCCAGCGGCTTTAGAATTTATTGGGCACTATAGTTTTGAACCTACATCCCATTTTTTAATTAATTGTGTTAGTAGGCAGTTGCCGGTTCTCTTAACCTTGAACAACATCAAGTTCTTGAATAACTTACTCTCAATGGCCTCATTAATTAGGCATACTTGAAAAAATGGTTGTGGTAGAGAATTTGCTTTAAAAAATATTTTTGAAATGTTTTAAAAACATAAAAATTATTTATAGAACATAGTATTATTTAACCCGGTTTACTTTAAATAAACTTTATTATATTAAATATTTTTATATTTGTTAATCATGATGTGGAATAGAGAGTAAAAGAGCGGTGGCGCCTGCCTCTCTACCTTATTCCAATAAACTCACAGGCCTCGGACCTCTCATTTTTTTAAACTATTCATTATAAAATGTATCACTTAACCAAACAAAATCTTCTGCTTGTATCAAGTTGAGATTTTACATGCATGTTTCAGTAGTGCATTATATGATTTATTTGATGTTTCAATAAAATAGATACGATAGTACGTAAGATATTGGTAAAAACATTGTTTTCTCTCTTGTAATCGTTTAGTTGTGAATTAAAGGGTTTAGCCATCTTCATCACTTATAGCAGTGTCAGTGATGATTTTACTAAAAAAAAAAAAAATAAAATAAATAAAAATGTTTTGTCGTTGAATAGATATGGTAATAGAATCTTTTTCACCTAAAATAATCATTTTTAGTTTAAATATTAAACGTGAGTGCTAAGCGCGAACAATTTGACGGATAACGCTGTCTAACGAACTTAGCATGGCCAATAGTGATAGTGTATAACAAATTTTAACTAAATTAATTATTTTTTACTTAAGTTATCGTTGGACACGTTTACGTTACAGAAAAACAGACAGACTGACAAGATGCATAATTTGATAAATAAATAGGCAATATTCGCTTATTCTTTTATTAATTATTATCGAATACTTTAACTTATTAAATACAGTCCACTTCCCGCTCAAATAAATATTATTATCAAAAATCACAGAGATGTACTTGCGTCCAAGTACTTTTTAGGGTTTTGTAGATGAGTAAGCATACCCATTATGTAATTATGATTTCTGGTCTTCGATCTCAAGAGTCCGGGTTCGATTCCCCGGGGGGTCACAATGTTTTTTATCAGTAATAAACCAATAAGGAATGCAAACTTTAAAAAAGAAAATATATATTTGTGTCCTACTCTTCAGCAGCTTTCATTTGATACCCAACTCAAAATTTTTGAACAATAAAATTTTGGGCGCACCCCAAATTTTTGCGCACAAAATTGACAATTTTTAAAACCTTTGAATGAACTCCCGGAAATATCATCGCCCTAATATAAGGTATTAACAAGAATTATTTCGAAATTTTAGCACCAGCCGATCTATAGTGGTTGGGGGGGGGGGATTTTTTTTATGGACTTCTGTATATTTTTCCTGTGGTTGGGTCAAAAAGTTGCACCAATTATCCAAATTTCAGCTCTTTCGCTTTAACGGTTCGGCCCTATGAACCAAAGAGCGACGGACAAACGGACACATCACCCTGGGCATAAGGGTTTTGAGAAGTATCTACAAAACCCTAAAAATGAGAGGAAAATACAGATAAAAATAAATTTCTGGGCCGAAACCAATTCCACTCCTGTCCTTACCCCACATCGCCCTATCACCGGAATTATTAAAGTAATCTAAAAGAATTAATATCTTGTCTATGTCTTATTTCCTCCTTGTGTGTGAAGCTCAGATGACATACAAAAAACTAGCTCAATATAATATTTCACGTGCGTTAATATATCAAAATCAAAATATTCACTCAAAATCAAATACGAGTATTACACTATATACCTATCTAAAGAATAAATAATTATGTACTTATTCTTATTCTGTATGTATACACAGCTATGATGTATATTATCAGAATTAAATCTTAAAAAATCATGATTTACATCTTCAAATGGTATAGATTTATTTGGTTAAGGAAAGGCAGTAAAATTTCTACTAAATAGTATGTAATTTAAGACAGTAGTGGTAGAATTAATCTCTTTTCTTTGCTGTCTAGTTCGATAAGATACCAAGATTTACTCTGAAAATATATAGTGGTATAAGTTATAGGAAGTTGTTTTTCACGAAAGGATCTCAGCTGTATGATTGTTGCCGACAGTAGCCTGTATTTAGAGAAGCCTAGGCCCCCTGCTTTCAGGGGGGGGGGAGCACGGCTGTAAATCAGACCAGCCCCCCTTGGCTAAACCACCTGTTAGCCCCCTCAGAAAGAAACAGATACCCCCGCGGGGTAAATTCCCCCCTCACTATGTCAGAGAAGCTTATTCCCCACAATCTTGGACTTTTTTTATAGCAACTAGAAAACTACTTCTTTTATTTAGGGTTGACAAGGCGAAGTAATTGGAGAATTTCAAGTCTCAATGGTACGGTTCAATGTTCAATTACAAAAGGAACTTCTTAAAACATTATTTTCTTCCATTGCAGAAAATTTATCATTAGTTGTATTAACAGTATAATCTAATGATTCAAGAAAATGTTCTAATTTATTGAAATAATGATTACACTTTCTAAAATCATCTGTTCTCTAATGTGATTGATAAATGATCAATTTTAGGGTTTCGTTGGTAAAACCAAAAAAAAAAAGAAACCCTTATAGTTTCGTTCCTGTGTCTGTCTGTCACTCTGTACGGTTAAGCAAAAATAGATAAAAGCGTGAAACTTACCAATATTAAAGATCGTTTTGACGCGCACACAGGAAAAATATAGAGAACTCAAAATAATCAGCGGTTCAAATTCAAAATGGTGGATAATTCACATCGCGAGACATTTTATTTTTTTTTAAATTTTGAGTGGGGTATCAAATGAAAGGTATTAAAGAGTATATTAAAAATATATATATAACACTTGGGGATAGTGTTTAATTTTCGGCGCCATTTTGTCAAAAAACATAGAAATTTTGCGTGTCCCACCCCCTAAAAATCGTACTTCCGCTGTTACTAAAAATATAGAAAAATATGCGAAATGTGCGGTCTGCTGGGCCATAGAAAAAATAAGATTAGCAATTCGATCTGATGTACTGGAAATCCAA